>JANTPZ010090886.1:0-18837 GCA_025593235.1 Vachellia pachyceras | reverse complement strand
AGCTCATGGTGTTTGTGAGGGAATGTGGATGATCAGGGTGCTGAAGGAGCTAGGATATGCACCAAATACTCCAATAAGACTAAGGAGTGACAGCAACTCAGCTATTGCTATGGTCAGAAATCCTATTCATCATGAGAGGACTAAACATGTTGATGTAGACAAACACTTCATCAAAGAAAAGGAGGATGAAGGAACTATCGAGATAACTCATGTATCATCAAGACAACAAGTAGGAGATCTTTTCACCAAAGCTCTAGCAAGGCCTATATTTGAGGAATTAAGAAGCAAGCTGGGAATGAAAGACATTTATTCGCCAGCTTGAGGGGGAGTGTTGAAGTTAGAATTGGGCCTTGGGCCCAACTTGACTCTCTGTCAATAGCATTTACTGTAGCTTGTTTCTGTCATCAGAAAGCCCTGTAATCTTGCCTGAATTATAGCAGATTCGATGCTGCATAATTCTCTCCTGATTTCATGTAACGATGGGCTTGATTCTAGGGGTTAATTGTGCTACCTAGAATTGGGCTCTATAAGATCCATTTTGTATCTCTCGAATAAAGATAGCATTTTCAGATATCAAACTGTTCAATCATATTTCTCACTTCTCTTTAAGATCGGCTAAAATTTTCTGTCAGAAAATGACAAACTAATTATAACCCCCCCCAAATGTCTGTCCCCCAAAAAAAAATGTATGAGAACCTGGGTCCGTCCGTATCTGCCACTTTGCCCATCATTGAAATGTACAAACTGATGCTGTCTCATGTCCAAGATTGTTTATTAATGTCATGAAACGTACGGTCATCTGTTGATGGATCACGCATCCAATAAAATTGCATCTTTTACTGCACCTAGGAAACCGTGCTTAGAGTATCAAAAGTTGAGAACTTTTCTATTGGTTTACATGATGCAATATTTACAATTTTTTGTGCTTTTACTTACTTTTCTTTTTCTTCATTTTTATTTGCGTTTTTGGACTTGAAATATATTTTATGTTGTTTTCTTGTCCAGGGCCTTGGTTTCGCATGTCTTGTATATCCTATACTGAAATAATAGATGTTCAAAGAGCAGCAAAGGGACTTGCTGGTAATTTGTAAGATTTGTTTTTTGGAGTCTTTCTCTACCAATACAATTAGCTTTCCTTTTCTCAAAAAAATATCACTACCTTCTCATGGCCTATGTCTTTGATATGATCATATTACAGACAAAGGATTTGTATGTTATGTTGAAGATGGAGATCACATATGTGAAAGTGAGATGAAAGATATTTTGAATACGCTCACAGTCTCTGAGCTGCGTGAAATTTTTTGTATTCTTAAAAAGGTTAGAATCTATTGCCATTTTTTTATCCATAATTTATTTTAGTATTAAACTTCATACATAAATGGATTTTGCTAGTTCTGGAGGAATAGAATCGCTTTATATTGTCCCAACAATGATTAAGTTGAGTTTGAGTTAGATGTGTAAAAAAATTATGCTATATATGATTGAGTTGAGTTAGAATGATTAAGTTGAGTTTGAGCTATATTGTCCTAACAATGTACTTTCCTTCATTTGAGAGTTATTGCAATTTGACTTTGGATAAACAGTCCTGAATACTGGATAGTCATCAGAAAAATTTGCTATATATCATAGTCTCTTCTCTTACATTGTGTGCAAGATGCACATTCATAAGAATCCAAATTTTGGGATCTAGGAATCAAATATCCTATCAGGAATGAATAGTTGTTTTCTTTGATGCACAACAAGTGATATTAGTTTTTCATTGTCAAACTTCATTGTGGCAATTTATTTGACTGTTGAATGTATGATGGGTTTAGTGTTTGTTTCTGCTTCAGAGAACTTACTGATAAATCAGGATAAGGAAGTTAGATGATTTTGAGTATTAAGATAGATTCCCAGTCAGCCACCTAGTGGGATAAAGACTTTGTTGTTGTAAGATAGATTCCCAGCCAACAAAAAAAGGAAATCAATATATGATTCCATTTAATACTCTATACACTGGTAGAATTCAGCTTCTCCTGTTTGCTAGGTTGCTGAGCTGTTATCAAATTTACCAAGTTTGAGGAGCAGCAAGCATGTGGAGATAAAAGTCAAATGTGAACGTTTTCTCTGAAATCAGTTTTGAGTTATAGAAAACAAAGACTGCAAGCTTTTTCTGAGACTTAACGAAGTGTCTATTTGCATGGGTTGTTTTGTTGGAGTACAATTTTAGCAAAGATCTCTTCCCTTACACCTCGTATGGTATATCATTTTGAATTTTTGGCTGAAAGAAAATGTTTTTTATGTGAAAACTGTAATTTAAAATAAACAATAGCACTTATTGGCCCTCTTGAACTAATGTTCTTGTTTTTCAGGATAAAATAATTGTACTCTTTCAGTTTCATTTTTTTACTTTTACATGCTGCTCTAGGATTATCTTATCCGCCAAGCTTGTACTTTCTCCTTTGTAGAGCACCTTCAAGCTTCAACATGATGCTTTCTATTTGGTTCAGTGTTGCAAGCTATATTTCAGGAATGTAGACCTGACACATGAAACAGTATTTTCATTTTCTTTTTAATATCTTTTATTACCTTTAGCTATGGGGAAACCAGCATTTATGTGCATTGTGTTAGGAATTGGAGCATTTTGGATGGATCCTCCTAAATTTGGTTGTATCTTTAGTAGATGCTCCTAAACTGATAAATGGCTTCTGATGACTACAGAGTAAGAGACCTCCTGTGGACAGATACGGGCCAAACAGTTAAACATTATACTCTGTTTCTCTATATACATTAGTAGGAGCAGATATTATTTGTTTTGCCTATCTTCAGTTCTCCATGATGAATTATAAAATTTCTTTTGTTTTCTGATAATGTTCCAGAGTTGCAATCGTGTGTCGAGAAAGCAAGATCTTGTTGCATCTCTTCTTTCTATATACGCAGATGAACCGTGGTATTCACTGTTCAGAATTTTTGTTCTTGTCTCATAATTTGTAAAGGAATCTTTCATGGATCATTCCAACTCAGAAGTTTACACTTTTCAAGTGAACATTCATGATTAGTTTTATTTGTAATTTTTAACCAGATGCCTCACTCAAAGGTCCTTTGGGCTGGAATTGTGAGCAAGGCACAAGCTCATCCTTATACCTTGTCCAAACCGCTTGGCTATAGAGGCTCCTTGATTTCAATGTCACGTACAATTTCAAATAAAATAAATTGCATTTAAATGAAGGCCCATGCATGATCTTAATATAATATTTAATAATAAACCATATTTTGTTTATTGTATTCTGTTCTCTCTGTGTAGGCCATCCCTATCAACCAAGGTTTTGGATAGAATTGGCACCTGTATCAAAATATCTTCAAAAGCTGAAACTCTCATGTGGCGTGCTGAGGTTCTTTTTTTTTTTTTCAGTTTCTTTTTCTGATGGAAAAACATTAGAGGTGATAATTTTAATGCCCTGTATAAATGGTACTGTTCCTGCAGAGGCTTTTCTTCCTAAATGGAGAGCAGGATCTCTCAACATTTCTACTTGTTGACATGGGAAAAGTCAAGTATCCAACTTACAATTGCACAATATCAGAACCAATTTTCTCAAATCGCAGTGACCTGCTTTTGTATGAGGAGGTATGTGATCTGTTCAAAGATACTATTTGCCTTTTATTGCCACCTCAAGGTGCAAACACTTATACCAACAAGTTTTACAGGCCATTGAAGTGGCTCAAATAATGGATGAAGCTCTTGATGCTCATGACAATGAATTGGTATTGAAATGCATAAAGATCGCTGAATCCCATGTATCTACTCCGATCCAGTACTCGACTTCTGAATCAATAGATGCATTTCGCCATTCATATACTGCATCATGGGTACATTCCAAAGTGGTCACATTAGGGATTTCATTTCTTGAGCAAGTGCGCAGGTATGGTGATTCATGGTTGAATCTTCAGGCACTTTCTCCTTTCTCTATTTAGTTTACAATTTCATGAACATATATTTGAATTCAAGTATCAATTATGCATATGGGATCACACCTATATCTGTTCGATTTCAACTGGACATTGCCTAATTCCCAAACATATAACGACACGCAGCATTTTAGTGCAAACTACAAAGTCTTCAAAAATTGAAGAACTAGGAACCAAAAAAAGGAAAAGGAAAAGGAGAAAGCTTGTGTAGTATGGCTATATTAAATTTCATTTTTAGGAAGCTGCAAAATTTACTAGCATGTCCTTTTCCCACTACTTTTTGTTGGGCCAAGCACTATGATTTTGTACTTAAAATTTTTAAAATACGAAATTTTTTGGTCTCTACTAACTCTGCCCATGTTTTATAGTTAGTCTCAAACCCGGATAAAGGAGGAGGGTTATGTTAGGCCCTTGACTGCTAATGTAAAACTCTGTTGAACCCTTATGATGTTGATCAACAAGGAAATTGTGTTAATAATATGTGATCCATGTAGCCAACCTCACATAGTGGATAAGGCCTGTCATCGGCATGGTTGTTGTCTATTAACATCAGAAATGTCATTACATTGATGTCATCATGATGATACAGGGCATGAAATCCCTACATGACTGGGTTTTTTGTTTAGAAAAACCCCTCAACTCATGATGGTGCTAGGCTTTCTGCAGTTATCGTTTTTTCTCATCATATAAAACCTAGATTCTTAATAGTTGTATTTTATATGGTAATCAGTCCTTTTGGGTGGACTGATGAGGATCAGAGAAGTTGTTAGGTTGGGAATGCCATGTATGAGCTTTCTTTAAAAGAGAATATGGATTTGAGTTGTTAGTCATCGCTGGATGAACATAATCTCTTGTCTTTCTCTGTTCAGGCTTTTTGTTCATTTTGTGATTATTGAAAAGTTGTGATCATGGTAGAGATGTAATGAAAATGTGAATGTGACCGGGAGTCAGGTATAGTTTATAATTTGAAACATGAAAACCATTAGGATCATAAATTTAATGCAAGAGGAGTCTTTACACACACACACACACACACACACACACACACACTTTTTAGGTCTATTTTCTCTTTGTTATGTTTCAATTTCAGTGTTTACTTAGAGGTATCTTCTCAAACGTAGAATGCTGCACTTTAGCTCTTCCTTTGTTCTCATCCTCTCGTTCTCTCCCACATACTGACATAATGACTTGATTCCATACAACTGTAATTTAATGAGTCTACCTAATTTCAGTTTCAAGCAAGGCGTGTCTCTTGAAGTCATTTTAGTGAATGCAGGATAGGCCCTCAGTTTAGCATCTGCGGCTGAATACATTTAGACAACATTGCAACAGCACATATTTTAATTTCATAATGCTTTCTTGGTTTGGATTGGTCAACGTAAAGATGGATGTAGCTTGGAGTTCTACTTACACAGGCATGTTGATATATTTTGCAGTTATTTATGTAATTGTAGATGACAAGTAAAACATTTCTCAGGTACAATGATGCAATTGGCTTACTGAAGCAGCTGCTGAGTTTTTTCATGCATGACGTAAGACGAGGATATTGGACACTGAGGTTATCTGTTGACTTGGAGCACCTAGGCTATATTGATGAAAGCCTTCAGGTTGCTGAAAATGGGTTGCTTGATCCCTGGATACGTGCTGGTTCAAGAGTGGCACTTCAAAGACGGGTTCCTCGCTTAGGAAGACCACCAAGGAGATGGAAAGTTCCTAGTTTTTCGAAGTCCATAAAGAGGGAGATTTCTGAGGTAATGACTATCGATTTAGTGATTTCATGGTTCAGCCATTCAGGATTCTGATTTGCTTGTTGAAAAGTCTTGTCAAAATCGCTGATCATTATGGTAATATTATGGCTTTTCTATAGTGACTGCTTTTATGAATCAGGTTTATGTTCAAGGGAGACCTCTGAATTGTGAATTGGGCGCTAAGAACAGATTCTATAATGAAGAGGGGGAGCAGTGTGGAGTGGAACAGCTTGCTTTGCATTATTATGCCACGATGGGAGGTGGGTGGCAGGGTGTTCATACAGAAAGCGGGATATGGTTGACTATATTTGGGCTTCTTATGTGGCATATCATATTTGCAGATGTACCAAATGTCTTCTACAATAGATTTCAGGTACGTTTTGTTGAAGGAGTAACTAAACCTTCATTCCTTTCTTCACCTTACACCGTATTAGTCTTTGATCCCGGTTACTTGATGGAACTCCCTAGAAGACTCGTATTATATATGCAGATGGATATCCGTTAGTTCCTGCACTAAACTAGAATTAGAGTGATTAACTAGCAATTGCAGTAGGAAAAAAATAACAGAAAAGAAAAGTAGACACCACTGGCTTTTAAGAGGCCAGATCTCTCCTAACCCAAGTTTCTGTACATGCATCATCCCTTCACTTTTTAGTTGTAAAAATCTTCGAACCATCATGCACTGAAACAAATCTCATGAACCATGTGAGGTAGTTAGTGGTAGTGTTCCCCTCAATTTAGGGGATAAATACAAGGAGTAATTTAGCGAGAGAGGATGTGGCCCACTTATGCACATTTTCCTTCTCTTTTACATAAATTTAACCCCTGAATTCTATAAACTGAGGAAGAAAAAAGATTGTTTATTGGGTTTGACTGAGAGATTGGTTCCTTTCTTCCTTTGTGTACATGTATGCGTCCTATGATGTCATGTAAGCAAGTTATAAGAATTCTCTTATATTTCTTCAATCACACAAGTGGCTGTTATTCTAAATCGTATTTGTTAATCTGATTGGAAACTCCTTAACTTTACAGATTGCACCTTTGGATCTTGGCACGGATGGATTTTATTCGGCGAGAGAGAATATCATAGAATCTCACCTTCAGCAGATTCATGACGGCATGGCTGAGGAATTTCTCATAAAATCGTGGGAAACACATTATGGTACGAGGTGTACAGGAGTCAATTGGGATCGCCATCCCTTAGACGAGCTTCGTGCTGCTGTTGCATGTGTTGGAGGCCCCTGTTTGGCCTCTCTCTGCAGACTATTTGCTCAAGACTATCAGAGCTGGTCCAGTGGAATGCCAGATTTACTGCTATGGCGTTTCCATGGGGAATACAGTGGTGAATCCAAGCTTGTTGAAGTTAAAGGTCCCAAAGATCGCCTCTCCGAACAGCAGCGAGCATGGCTGCTTCAGCTTATGGATTGTGGTTTCAAGGTAGAGGTTTGTAAGGTGAAGCCATGATGTAGTACACAAGTTGCCTATAATAAGCTGGAGAAGCAGATAAAGGATGAGTGATTAGTAAATTTCTCATTTGCTTGTGAGAATGGTGTTAACTTGCAAATATTCATTGATGAACGTTACTTTGGTTGGATACAAAGGTGCTGTTTTTTGGACCATTAGAGAGGATCTATGAGAGGAATTTGATTGCTTGTGGAAACCAAGAGGTGAAGAGTTGGAGGGAAATGGCTCACCGCATCCAATAATCTGTGGCCAAGATACATCACCATATCAATCTATAATATATTGAAGCTACGTAGTATTCATCAATGACGATCAGAGGATATCACTTTGAAATTTTGTATTGCAAAATGTGTTGAATTTTAGTTGCAATTCACTAATTCTGTTATCAATCAAACAATCACCATTTATCAATTTGGATATCATTTTTTGCTTCTGTGAAGATTAAAGTAGTTACTCTATTTTTTAAGTTTTTACTCTATTTTTTAAGGCTAAATTACATAAAACTTATGTGAACTTGGAACTTTATGGTGATAAGTTTTTCTACATTTAAAACTTAATAAGAAATTCCCCATAGATTTTCAGGTTTAAGTGGATAGCTTCAAATTACCAATTATGTTCTTATACTATTTTTTTACCATATTACCCTCCCACATTAATCATGCTGAGAATCTCCTTAAACTTCAAGTTATTTGTAGATAAATAATGCATAAAACTAATGGCATGTTTGATTCAATTATATGAAAGAGTATTACATATAATATTGATGCATTCTATTGATTACATTGTTTGGTAAGTATGGTAGTACAATTAAATGTAATCCTAATTATAATATATTACATCAAATCAGTTAATCTCCATTACATAGCATTAACTATGTAATCAAGATTATAACTTATATAAATTAACATGTGGGTATTTGTATACTTTATACATCAGTATTTTAGTTATTTATATCCTTCATTTTTAATCTTAATAGAATCAAAAAGTTTATTTAACATTTTGTTATTTTTATAGATAAAATATGAATTTAATTTCATGATTCCTAATAATATACCAAATAAATGGTAAGTAATCATAATTACATTACATTATATTCTCACCTATTACATAAACTTCATGAAACAAAAGGGGTGCAATAGTATGGGAATCATTTGTATAAATGTAAAAGTTCAAAAATGTTTATCGCAAAATTTCAAAAAGTTAAGAAAGTTATTGACATGTGATGAAGTTTAGGGGTTAACATTTACACTTGCCATTTTCATATATGAACTCTAGACTGTTTCAAACTCCAATATATATATATATATATATATATATATAACTATAATAGGTTGTGAAAAGCAAAGCAAAGTATGAAAAAGCACAAGTTTGAAAGCATGTACATGGGTCAACAATAAAAGTGAAGGACGTCTGTAACCAATAATTACAAGGATAACATCAAACTTATAAAGTAATTTTAAAGTGGACCATATCTTCAGAATAACACAGTCCCTCTACTCATAATATAATGTTTGGTTTGTAATATAAATAGCATTATAAACAATATCTTATATTTAGAACTAGGCTTGTTTAGGATCGTGATACATAGGTTTTGCCACAAAGCTTAGATTTTAGTACAAAATATAGGTTTTATCCAAGTACTCACATTTTTTTAAAATATAAGTTTTGTTACAAAACCTAAGTTTGTAACATAGGTTTTGGAAAAACTATTTTCTTGTCAAATCATACTCTCTCATAATAAAGCTAATAACTTCACAAATACAATAACCTTTTAAAACATAGGTTTTATATCAGAATCCGCAAAAGCTATTCTCCTAAAATCTATTCTCTAAAACTTAAATTTTACTTTAAACTCCTTAAAAATTATTTTTAAATGAAATTCTAAAAAGCTATAAATGAAGTATTTCTTCATGAATGCTAAAGGACTATAACACTTGCTTTGAGGGTGTAGGCTTGCTTGAGAATTTGCAATACTTAAATGTCAATGATGATATGTCCCGTCCTATGAATAAAATTTTGGATTGATGACCTTTGAAAAATTAAGGTTTCTAGATTTTTTAGTCACTAATTTTGAAATTTTAATATCTTAAAAATATGAGAAAGATAAATGGAGGCATTCCTCCACCTATAGCAAAATATTTTATTGAAAAAAAAATAAAACTCATTCAAAATTACAAATTCCGCAATATAAAAAATTTGGCCATGAAATTGTTTGGGGGGGGGGGGTTTGCGTGAGAATGATATAGAACGTGAGTTTCCTACACACTTGACATGAATTTTGTGAAAATTTCACTACAATGATGAGTCCGTTTAGAAACGCGGTAGAGAAGTACTTTCACGTAAGTTGAGGTAAATATGTAAAGAAAATTATCTCGTTTTATGAAAAAATATTATTAAACGTACGTTTAGACTCATCGTTATCGTTGCCAAACACATTCAATGAGCATCATGAGATTAGCATCCAAAATGGGCTATATATCATTCTTTCAGTAATCTAAATGGTGCATTTCGCTGATGAGGCTTTGATGCTCATTTATTCACTCACTCAATTGGTAACGCGGACTTCAATCTCTACAAGTTTTATTGCCAAACGGACTGATGAGCACTAGGAACTCATGGTACGTGTTGTCAAATGTAGAGGGTTCAAATTAAAAAATGATTTAATGAGTATAAATTAAAAAAATAAAGACGATTTTTTAAACTTTCCCTTGTAAAAAGAGATTTTTGTTATAAATACATTATAAGGGTGGATGTCCATAGACTCTTAATTCCCTAAGCAATAAGTGTTATACATGAATTGTTCTTGAGAAATTAAAGAGGTATTCAATATACAAAATATCACAATGTATGTGCAAAGAGTCATAATGTATATCCATCCATTTTAATTGTACTATTTATTTCTTATGACTCTTAGATGTCACTCTTAGAAGCATAAAAATAGGGCTTTGTACATGGTAGACAACACACATCCAAAAGTGAATAGAATTCCCTTCAAAGTTTCTCATTCATCTCAAACTCTTTTTTCTCTTTGTCTATTTACCTTTTAATTTACAACATGTTATCAGCATGATAGTTCTGCCGAAGGTATGATTCCCTCAGAGTTATCTTAGCAACTTCTTCTACTTTCTTTATCATATCTTTTCAATCAATCTGGGATAATCTGAACCACAATATAAAATTATGATAACTCTTTTACCGATTGTTTTAAATATTGGGTCTCATGGCTAAGATTTGATATTGTTACTACTTGTTATTTTAATCTCTTTTAAAAGTTTTATACATTATGAATATTGTCATTTTAGTTTGAATCCATATATAAATATATTAACAAAAACTATATTATCCATTTTGAAAATTCATTTTCTAGATTTAATCTTAATTCTTATTATCGTTTTAGATTGGATAATGTCCAATCCTATCAAACTATAATTTGAAGCCATTGATATATCTGGCATAAATTATTTATTATGGATATTGGATGTTGAAATCCATTTGAATGTCAAGGGTCTTGAAAATACTATTTGCTAGAAAATGTTGCGTCTATTTATGACAAGGTAAAAACAATGATCTTCCTTCATTATCATATTCATGAAGAATTAAAAGCGGAATACTTTACAATAAAAGATCCGTTGAATTTATGGAATGCCTTGAAAGAAAGGCTTGATCATTAGAAAACAGTTATACTGTCTAAGGTATTGAAAAAAAAGGCTTTAAGAAATATTCTGAATTGATTTCATGCCTACTTGTTGTTGAACGAATGACTTGTTCATTAAAATCATGAAATACGCCCTACATGATCGATTTTGATTCTTGAAATAAATGCAGAAAGGCATAATAATTATGGTAGAGGGTGTAGTCGTGACTATGGCCTAGGTAGGGGCAAAAAACACAAAAATTGTCATTATCAAGGTGGTTGTAACATTAATCATGATAACAAAAAGAAAACAAATAATAAGAAAGGGCATGAGAATGATTTCAATACCACAAAAAGCCCTTGAAAATAAATGTAATAGGTGTGGTATAAAAGGGTATTAGGAAAGAGCATGTGGCACATCTGCTCATGCCCCACTCGAAAAGAGTGGCAATAATGCCGAAGCAAATATGATGTATCATGATAATAATATCAAGGTAAAATGTGCATTTAAAGATGATAATCTTATATGCCTTGATGGACTGGAAGACATTAAGGATCTTGACAAAATGATACATTTGGATAATAATTAATATCATAATAATTACATTTTTGTTTTTAAGTAGTATTTATATTTTATTTCTATCTTATTTCTTTTAAATTGTTTTAATGTAATTTTATTTCTTTAATGAAGAGTCTATATAATTCTCATTATATGGTTGAATATATATCTGGTAGACAGTGCTATAACAAGCACGATATTGAAAAGCAGAAAGTATTTTTCTCATATAATGATGAGAGATGCAAATATAAATACTATAGCAGGTAATACAAAATTATTAAAAGCTCCATAAGAGCTACAATTGTATTACCCAAAGAAACGAAACTTGTTAAAAAAGATGCATTGTTTTCTACCAAGTCTCAAAGAAATTTATTAAGCTTCAAAGATATCCGATGTAATGGGTATCATATTGAAACAGGTATGATGGGAATGATGAATATTTGTACATTACAAATATTACATCATGAAGGAATGCATCTTAGAAAAATTATCAACACTATTTTGTAATTTGTACTATACAATTATTCGTAAAATTGAGATAAATAAACCAGAAAGTTGTTGATAAAGATATTTTTATAGTTTGGTATAATCGGTTGGGCCATCCTGAATCATTTATGATGAATTTAATACTTGACATGCAATAGTAAACCAACAATTTACTGATGAATTTAATTCATGTCATGAAATAGTAAACTATATGTTTACTAATTAATACAAGCAAACAGTTTAATATGATAAACCAGAAGTTTATCAATAAATTTAATGTTTGCCATAACCAGTTAGAATATCCCAGTTCAATTGTGATGCGAGAAATGATTGAGAATAAATGTGGATATACCCTAAAGTGTAAATAGATACCACAATTTTTCATATGCTGCATGTTACAAGGGAATATGTATTATTATGTCCTCATAAAGCTAAATACAATGTGAGCATCTCATATTCTCAAAACGGATACAGGAATATATTTGTGGGACAGTGAACCCACATAGTGAACCATTATTTACCACGTAGTTTTAATTGATGCATCAACTAAATGGTCTCATGTTTGTTTATTATCTTCTTGCAACCTGAAGTTTGCAAGATTCTATACTCAACGAATATGGTTAAGAGTATACTATCGTGATTATCCAATTGAAAATGATATAGTGCTAATGAATTTACTTCACTAGCTTTAATGAGGATTGTACGTCCCTTGAAATTGATTTGAACATCTTGAATTTTATGTTCATACGTAAAATGGACTAGCAGAATGATTGGTTAAATTGTTGCAACCTTTTTACATGAGATATAATCTCCCATATTCTGCTTAGGAACTAGTTATTTTGCATGCAGCATCATTTATTCGCATAAGGCCTACAAATTAATATAGCATATCCAGATCTCAATTTTTGGTTGTGCTGTATATGTTCTCATTGCTCCACCATAACGCACAAAGATGGGTCAACAAAGGAGATTGGAAACCTATGTAAGCTTTGAACCTCTTTTAATAATTAAGTACATTGAGCAGTTAACTGGAGTTCATTTATGGCATGGTATGCCGATTGTTATTTTGATGAGACACTATTCCCACCGTTAGGGGGAGAAAATAAGCATCTGGATAAAGTTAAAGATAACAAAAAATAAATTACATGAAATACCTTATCACTTGCTCATCTAGATCCTCGAACAAAATAATGTGAGCAAGAAGTTCATTTGCAAAATATTGCAATAAAACTGCCAGATGCATTTAATTATACAAAAATGATAACTAAATCTCATATTCCAATTGAGAATGCTCCTGCCAGAATTGATGTTCCAATAGGACAAGTGGTTATTACAAATGAAACTATATCACATTTAAAGTGTGGTAAACTATATGGTTCCAAAGATAAAAATCCTTGAAAAGGAAAGAAGCAAATAGTAATAATGGTTAGCATAAGGAGGCTACCATTGAGAAATCTATTATATAGACCCATGATATTACTAATCAAATGACCTCTGAAGAGGTCCAGGTACCTGATAATGATAATGAGATCTCAATAAATTATGTCACTACCAGAAAGATATTGTCGTCAACGATATATTTTTATGCAATATTGCTATCGAAATAATAAATGAGGATCTTGAATCAAAATCCGTCGAAGAATGTTGACATAGACAAGATTGGCCAAAAGGGAAAGAAGCAATTTAATCAAAATTGAATTCACTATCTAAATGTCAAGTTTTTGGACCTGTTGTCCAAATATCTACAGGAGTAAAGCCTGTAGGGTATAGATGGGTTTTTGTGCGAAAAAGAAATAAGAAGAATGAAGTCATGAGGTATAAAACATGACTCGTATGATAATGTTTTTTTGCAAAAACCAGGAACAGATTATGAGGTGGCATATTCTCCCGTGATGGATGCAACTATTTTTATATATTTAATTAACCTGATAGTGCATCAAAACTTGATATGCATTTAATAGATGTTGTTACAGCATACCTGTATAGATCATTAGATAGTGAAATTTATATTAAAATTCCTGAAGGCTTCAAATTTCCAAAAGGCTGTGAAGATTCACATGAAAATTATGCAATACGTATGCAAAAGTCCCTATTTGGGTTGAAACAGTCTGGACGAATGCGGTATAATCGTCTCAGTGACTATTTGATAAAAGAAGGATATCAAAACATTCCTTATGCCTTTGTGTCTTTATTAAAAGGGCTGGATTGGAGTTTGCCATAATTGCAGTTTATGTTGATGACTTGAACCATATTGGAACTCCTAAATAACTTCAAAAGGCTATTGATTGTTTGAAGAAAGAATACGAAATGAAAGGTCTCGAGAAGACAAAATTTTGTCTTGGTTTACAAATCGAGCATTTAACTAATGGTTGTGAGATCACTTGATATTAAAAAAAGATCATTTTTGCCCTCGAAGAAAGAAAGAAGAACTATTTGATCCACAAGTACCATATTTTAGTGCTATAGGTGCACTAATGATCTTGCTAATTCAACTTGGCCTAATATTGCATTTGCTGTTAATTTGTTAGCAAGATTTAGTTCTTCCCCAACTAAAAGGCATTGGAATGGAGTTATGCATATACTCCGATAACTTCGAGGGATAACAAATATGGGATTATTTTATTCCAATGAACGTGGGTCACATTTGTTTGGTTATGTAGATGCAGGATTCTTATCAGATTCGCACAAAGCTATATCTCAAATTGGATATTTATTTACATATGGAGGTACAGTTATATTATGGCGTTTAACAAAGCAATAGCCGCCACATCGGCAAATCATGCAGAAATTATTGCGGTGCATGAGGCAAGGCGAGAATTTATCTGGCTAAGATCATTAAGATGTGTGGTTTTTCAGATAAGATATCCCAAAAATTTTGTATGAAAATAATACATACTTCAAAGGGGATAGAACGGAATATAATTCCCTAAATTATTTTTCACTCATGATCTTATAAAGAAAGGTGAAATAGATATTCAACAAATCAGTTCAAGCAACAATTTTGTAGATTTATTCACCAAGTCTCTTCCAGGTGTAACTTTTCAAAAACTTGTCCATGGAATCGGTCTTCGCAGACTTAGAGATCTTAAGTGATGTCATCATGAGGGGGAGTCGATACACGATGTAATCTTTTTTCTTTATCTATGTTTTGTCCCACCGAGTTTTCCTAGAAAGGTTTTTAATGAGGCAGCATTGAAAAGTGTATCAATGAATGATGTACTATTTTCTTTAATTGGGTTTTTGTCCCACAGCGTTTTCCTAGTTAAAGTTTTTAATGAGGAACATTCATAATGGACATCCAAGGGGAGTGTTATAAATACATGATAAGGGTGGATGTCCATAGACTTTTAATTCCCTAAGCAATAAGTACTATACATGAATTGTTCTTGAGAAACTAAAGAGGTATTCAATATATAAAGTATCACAATGTATGTGCAAAGAGTTATAATGTATCTCCATCCATCTTGATTGTACTATTTATTACTCATGGTTTTTAGAGGTCACTCTTAGAAGCCTATAAATAATGCTTTATACATGACATACAACACAAATCCAAAAGTGAATAGAATTCCCTTCAAAGTTTCTCATTAATCTCAAATTTTCTTTTGTCTTTGTCTATTTACCTTTTAATTTACAACAATTTTAAATGAAAAAAATCAATAATTGAAAACAAATTTCATCCCGGCGATGATTCTGAAACAAGGACCAAAAGTGGGGTCCTATATCACACATCACTCTTTCACTACTCGAAACGGTGTGTTTCATTGATGAGCTTCTAATGCTCGTATATTTGCTCAGCATGCAATGCGGGCTCCGGTCATTAATGTAGGGAAAGACGCCGAAAAGCTTCTACCTTTGCCCGCCGTCGTTCGCCGTCGATGAGGCAGTGCTGCATAGCTGCGCTGCTATCAGGTTCCTTTTCCTCTATCTATGTGACTCTCCACTCTCATTATTCTCTATCTTCATCCCTCTTTTTAATCCTCAATTCCATCTTTCCTTGGTCGAAAAGGCAGTGTATGATTGTCTTGCTATTTATGTTCTATTGTCTAGGTTTTATTGCTGCCGAAATGGTTCTTCGTGTAATATTTCTATTTTAGATTGGATGCTATGCATTGTGAAAAATGGTTCTGTATCATATTACTGTTAAAATAGTCCTCCCTAGTCACTCCTCCGCGAGCACCATTTTTCCTTCAGCATCATATTGCTGTTAAAACAGTCAAATTGTGTATCATATTGTATCCCACTTTCACAGGAACCATGTTTTGCTAAGCAACTATGTTATTATGGGCATCTCTGCTATGAACAATGTTTTGCTTATTAGAAGCTTTTTCGCACTAAGAACTAGAGACCCCATTTCTTCTCGTACTCATTCTGGATGTTATTTGAATGTTCATTGACATTCTTCAGAGATTCGTGGAGTCATTATCTGATATATTGTTGTCATTTATTCCATTGTTCACTTTCTGGATTCTTAGTTATAAAGTTTGAAGTCTAACCCAATGCTTTGATTCCAATTATTTTTGGCCACCGGCTATTTTGTATGCAGAGTTGCCTTTGTTTGAATGTCTGAAGATATGCAGTTGCGATACCAGAGAACTACTTTTTTCATTATGTATTGGGTGCTCCGTGAGGTTTGAGACATTTTATGTTTTGTCTCTTAAACGTATCACTTTATTATAGGATCTTTGCGTGACAAATCAGTGGGCATAAGGTAATTCAATTTTTCTCATGTCCAATCATCGGATTTAGTATGAAGTTCTGGCTTTGCATCATTTTTCCCACTTCCAAAACCCTATTCATCAACCACTGCTTAAACCACAATGTAATTTTATTTACTCCCCAAAATTTATACAAACTTATGCTGCTGCATTTAAGTTTTCCCTGCTTTGAGACAAGAATCTTTACTTTCTACTCAAATCTCCTATCACATGTGTTGCTTCTGAGCTTGTAACCTTAGGCATGGAAGTTCGTGCCCACATGGTTAAGTTTGGATCATCTCACATTCCAGGTCTTAGAAATCATTTTATAACACTGTACACCCAGTGGCGACAATTTAGGTATGCCCAGAAGTTGGTTGAAGAAGGTTCTACGCAAAGCTCCATATCTTACTCAAAGCTTCTGTCACAATGTATTGCTTCCAAGTCTGTAACCTTAGGCATGGTAGTTCATGCCCACATGATTAAGTTTGGATCATCTGAAAACCCAAGTCTTAAAAATTATTTGATAACCTTATACTCCAAGTCTCGGCAATTTGGGCATGCCTGGAAGTTGGTCAAAGAAAGTTCAGAACCTGATTTGGTTTCATGGTCTGCTTTGATATCTGGATATGCACAAAATGGACTGGGGGAGGAAGCACTGTTTGCATTTTCTGAGATGCGCATGTTGGGTATTAAATGCAATGAGTTTACCTTTTCAAGTGTTCTTAAGGCGTGCTCAATCAAGAAAGATTTGAATGTAGGGAAACTGGTTCATGGGATGACGATAGTGACAGGGTTTGAGTCTGATGTATTCGTTATGAATACTTTGGTCGTTATGTATGCAAGATGTGGACAGCTTGGTGATTCTAGGAAACTATTTGGGTCAATTATAGCACTAAATGTTGTTTCCTGGAATGCATTGCTCTCTTGCTATGTGCAAAGTGATTTGGATGTAGAAGCTGTGGATTTGTTTAGAGAAATGGTTCAGAGTGGAATAAGGCCTAATGAGTTCAGCCTTTCAATCATAATAAATGCTTGTGCAGGAATGCAAAATGGCAATCATGGAAGGACAGTTCATGCGCATTTGCTAAAGTTGGGGTACAGTCTAGATCTGTTTTCTGCAAATGCTCTAGTTGACATGTATTCAAAAGCAGGGGACATTGAAGATGCAATTGCAGTTTTTAGAGAAATTACACATCCTGATATTATTTCTTGGAATGCAATTATTGCTGGTTGTGTTCTTCATGAGTGTCATGATTGGGCTTTAACGTTGTTTGGTGAGATGAAAAGGTCAGGAACTCATCCCAATATGTTTACCTTATCAAGTGCTCTAAAGGCATGTGCGGCAATAGGGCTCAAGGACTTGGGCAGACAGTTACACTCCAGTTTGATAAAGACAGATATTGACTCAGATTCGTTTGTGGCAGCAGGACTAGTAGACATGTACTCCAAATGTGAAATGATGGATGATGCAAGGAGAGCTTATGACTTAATGGCCAAAAAGGAGTTGGTTGCATGTAATGCTTTAATCTCTGGTTACTCACAATGTGGAGAAGACTTAGAAGCAGTATCCATTTTTGCTGAAATGTGCAAGGAGGATGTAGTTTATAACCAAACTACTTTGTCAACAATTCTCAAATCTGTGGCTAGCATACATGCGCTTGATGTATGCAGGCAAATTCATACTCTTTCCATCAAATCTGGACTTTTCTCAGATTTCTATGTTATAAATAGTCTTCTTGACGCATATGGAAAATGTAATCATATTGATGTGGCTTCAAAAATTTTTGAAGAACGCACATGTGAAGATTTGGTGGCTTATACA
Source organism: Vachellia pachyceras (assembly GCA_025593235.1). Lineage (NCBI taxonomy): Eukaryota > Viridiplantae > Streptophyta > Magnoliopsida > Fabales > Fabaceae > Vachellia > Vachellia pachyceras. The sequence continues at coordinate 479 of JANTPZ010090886.1, read as the reverse complement.
TCCATGATAACAGCATACTCGCAATATGGGGATGGAGAAGAGGCTTTAAAACTCTATTTGCAAATGCAAGATGCAGATATCAAGCCGGATTCATTTGTCTGCAGTTCTCTTTTGAATGCTTGTGCAAATCTGTCAGCGTATGAGCAAGGAAAACAATTACATGTTCATACACTCAAGTTTGGATTTATGTCTGATATTTTTGCAAGCAATTCTCTAGTTAATATGTATGCAAAATGTGGAAGTATAGAGGATGCTAATTGTGTTTTTTCTGAGATACCTCAAAGAGGAATAGTCTCATGGTCTGCAATGATTGGAGGGTTGGCACAACATGGCCATGGGAAAGAGGCTCTTCAATTGTTCAGTCAAATGCTTGAAGAAGGTGTGAGTCCCAATCAAATAACTTTAGTTAGTGTTCTTTGTGCATGTAATCATGCTGGTTTGGTAAATGAGGGAAAACAATACTTTGAGAAAATGGAGGA
>JANTPZ010090885.1:0-27288 GCA_025593235.1 Vachellia pachyceras | reverse complement strand
GTGGGATTTTAATTTACCAGGTATACAGGGACACTTTAGAGGTAACAAATGTTGTATCATGCCCTTATTAATCTCCCAGTCATCAGAGTTCAGAGTAGCTGCTTCCACTTTCAGCAAAACCTCATTTGTATTTGGAGTTGGAACTGGAATCTCAACATGCTGCTTACAAATATAAAATAAGCATAGCAATCTTTTCAAACAATCTCAAATCCACAAAACAAAAGATATACAGAGAATCATTGTCAAGGATCGCTTCATAGCAAAACTTGAGTTGTTAGAAAAAGACCCAGCACACACGCTGACAACCACCTAGTATTCGGAATTACTGTCTCTAGATTTGAGCATGAGGCACCCCAAATTCAGGTCAAACAATGATTTTATTTATATATCTGACTCACCCCCTCAAACAAAGCACAGTCCTACCAGATCCTGTGCTTTAATTTCTTTGGAAGAAAGGGCGTCCACGTAAATGAAATTCACAATTACTTGGTCCATTCTTAAAAACTAATAACACTTTGGTACCCTTAGCAGGTATTATTATTTTTTGGGAGATTTACTATTTGGTCCCACGTAGTGAAGATATTTAGCAAATGGTCCCAAATTTTAAAATATTTAAAAAATGGTCCCATTGCAGTGCATGGTCTTGTGTTGTCAACGGGACTATTTTTTAAATATTTTAAAATTTGGGACCATTTGATAAATAAGTCCTTTATTTAGGACTCAACAGTAAATTTCCCTTATTTGGGGGGAATTTCTTGCTCCAAGGCAGCCCCCCTAGTCCAAGAAAATACCAATTCTTCATCTTTTATTGATCAAGAAAAATTACAATCACTAATAGGTAATTCCAAAAGAGACTCGACCAAGAAAATACCAATTCTTGATTTTTTTTATTGATCTAGAAAAATTACAATCACTAAGTTAATTATCAGGTTTCATAAGTTCATCTCCTCCTCCTTCTTGATTTGTTTACAGAAAACCGTTTTGCGATTCAGCCAAAACTCAGAAAAAAATAGTAGCAAGTAGAAGAATTGGAAGTCAACAACGACATAGAAGAAGGAGAAGAAGAAGAATCACCTTCAAACCAGCGGGCTTACTGACAAAGCTATACTGAATTGCTTGCATAAGCTTCTTTGACATTTCCGCTGATGATGACGATAGCGTTGCCATCCACGAGAAACTTCTTCTGCGCGCTCCGTCAGGTTTGGAGCGTCTTGGCGTTGGCGGGAGGATTACGTAACGGTCTGGAAAGTTGCAAATCTTTAGCTATATTTAATTGGAATTGCAAATCTTGAATGTGCAGTTTTATCTTGTGTCAATTGGAATTGCAAAGTTGCAGGCACACACGTGCATGAAAATTAATTTATTCCTATTTTTTTGTCATTTCAAAACAGTTGTATCATAATTTTTTTTGTATGTCTCTTACATTTTCATATTTTCCAATTTTCAATAATGAACCATTCATTTACCAATAATTTGATATGAATGTAATTTTAGTTTTATTTTTGGTTCCTTATTCATTTATTTTAAAATTTATATTATATTCCATATCTACCATAATGATATACGGCTTATCAAATATTTTTCAAACGTTGCAAAATGTAACAAATTAATCTCATCGTTAATGGACTTGTTTGGCAAAGTATTCCCAAAATCCAAATACACGTTCAACCGTATTTTTCCGCAAAACGAAATAATCTCTTTCACACATTTATCTCGATCTACGTAGAAGCACTTCTTTCCCAAACAGGCACAATAACATCTCATATGGACATTTGATGTTCCAATTTCTTGTTTAAAGTTCTTTTTAGTTAATTTGTTTTAATGCAAATATTGGTCAATCATGACGTTAACCAATAGCATACATAAAAAATAGGGGTTTAATTTGAAAGTTGACTTTCAATTAATATCATTTCTTACCCTATATCTTAAACTAATATTCTTTCTTATTCTTAATATAAAATTTAATTGAAATAATTGATATTGGTAATAAATTTTGATTCCCAAACATTTCTTACCCATATTTATCAATGTTTTAGAAAGAATATAATAGGGTGTTTTAGAAAGAACATGTTATATTAATTAACTTAACTGATTTTATAATCTAATCAAATAAATTAATTAGCCTAACAAAGTATCAATATGAGTAGCTAACTATCATTGGTCGTTATAATATGACTTATTATCATTTTAATACAACGATTAACATTCAAATTAATAACATACATTCATCCTCCCATTTCATTTTGTTGATATTATCAATGAAATTACAAAAAATTATGAATTTCTTGTTTGTTGATTGATTGCTTATGGTGGTATCTATTAACACTAATGAATATTCAGGTCCAATAATTTTAAAGTTGACTATATTACTTTGGAATAATATATAGCATCTCATTTAAAATATTAATTATAACTAATGAACAATTAATGTCCCAATTTACACATACACGACCCGATTTTTCCACTACCACAGAGTAGACTTTTTACTACTAAAATTCGCGTCCTTTTTCTATAAAAGGAAGTAAAAAGGGAAGGCGGGAAAATATGCGCGTCCTATAACGCCCTTTCTAAGTAAAAGGGCGCCGTAGGGGCCCTACGGCTCCCTTTTCAAAAGAAAGGGCGCCTTAGGGGCTCCCTTCAGCGCCCTTATAGTTAAGGGCACCATAGGTGCGCCCTACGATGCCCTTTTTCAAATAAAGGGCGCCGTAAGTGCACCCTACGGCGCCTTTTTCAAATAGGGCGCAAAAGGATGGCCCTATGGCGCCCTTTCTTTTGAAAAGGGCGCCGTAGGGCACCTCTGACGCCCTTCTTTAATTAAAGGGTGTCGTAGGGGGCGCCCTTTTAAACCCTAGGTCCACCCCGACCCCCACCAGCATCTTGCAGCCAGCGACCGCGTCTGTGAAGCCCGACGCTCTCTCCCCCGTCTGCCACCTCTAGTTCCCTGCCTCGGGAAGCCCGACGCTGTCGCCTCTCTTGCTCGTGAAGTGCCGTCACCTAGCCTGTCTCGCTCGTTTTCTTCACCTTTCTAGTTCGGTTACATGTTCCATTCTTCCCCATTTTACCATTTCATTATACGTGCATGTCTCCTTTTTAAGTATGAATGTGAATGTTTTCGTGCGTCTTGTTGTGTTTACATGTGTGTACGTAGCTACATGGATCTAGTTGTGAGTTTAAGTTTGAATCTTTGCTTGTCTTGAAGCGAATCTGATCATAAAAACAAGCATTTTCAAAATTTTAGGAAAGCTCACTTGTTTTTATGATTATAGTTCGTGAGTATATGTGTATGATTATAGTTGCTTGACTTTACGAAAGCTCACAAATTTTAGGAAAGCATTTTCAAAATCTGAAATTTACTTGCTTGACTTTTCGTGCGTATATGTGTATGATTTTGTGATTATTGTTTGTACGTATTTTATATACTTGGATTCATGTGGTTGAGGATAAAAAAACGATTTTCACAAGTTTTCTGTTTGGGAATTGCCGTTTGTACGCCATTGAATTAGATATATGAATTGTGTTACTCTGCCACACACAGTAAATAACAATGACTTCTGTGTTTCGATGCAACAAGGACTTGGCTTATGTAGATATACACGTCTAACCCTGCTAGGTGTTTATTATGTTTGTAGATCTGGTGTATAAAATATAACTGTAAGTTGAATCAGGTGGGGTTAATAAAATAGAATAGAATTTTTTTAAAAAAAGAACTTATGGCGCCCTATATAGGGCCTACGGCACCCTTTTTCATTGTATAGGGCACCGTAAGCCCTAACTTTCTACGCCGCTCACACTTACGCCCCCCGAGAAAGGGCGCCTATTGGGTTAAAAATAGGGCGTAAAAAGTACATTTTGTGGTAGTATTCAAATTTGTCGTAATGAGTCATGAATTAGCAAATGTTCCAATCTTTTTTAAATGTTATAATTTATTAATAAAAAACCTCAAAGTCTAAAAGTCATGTGACTTATATTTTATCAAATATACAGAAAGCATTTGTAAAATTATGAATTTATTATTTTCAACTTTGATCTATTTCATCATGGAAGAAACAATTATCATTGATGAAAATTAAAGGTCAATTTAATTTTTAAGTTCACACTTTGATTTAGTTCACATGGAAGAAATAATTATCATTGACGAAAATTAAGGTCAATTTATTTTTTAAGTTGACACTATAATTTTGTGAAATAATATCATACTCGATTTCTATAGTAATCTCTTTTCGATTGAAATATTATGAATTTATGATTCAATGTCCACTCATTACTTATGAAACTAAGTATCACCATTAATTGGAGATAACACCATTCTCTTCATTTTATAAAGATGATGAAAATAATAATTCCATCATAGTCTATGTTTTCTAAAGTTGTAATTGATTTAGATTCATGCCTATATTTTATAACACATTCCTGATCAAGCTAGGATGATTAATTAATTAAGAATTTCAAAATCTTAATAAAAGACCATAATGGCATAACATTAATCATTGTTAGCACAATCGAGATACAAAAGTTTAAAGATAAGTAACAATAAAAAGAATGGTAAGTGAAAACCCTTCTATACGCAAGAATGGCATTCAAAAGTGATGTGATTATTTTCAAGCACTACCAGAAAAATGTCATTTAGCGATGGAAAAATTGATCGTTAAATGACTATTTTCCATTAGAAATTTTCATTTAGCAACGGAAAATATTAGCGACCCTCGTTTTAGCAACAGAAAATAGCCATTTAACGACTTATTTTCCGTCGTTAAATGACATTTTTCTGGTAGTGAAGTGACACATGTCAATATTAGAAAAGACAAAGAAGCTTTAAGCAAATCACCTTGTATGTGTATATTTATTATTGCCCGAAAACTTCCCGAATTGAATACCATTAAGGAAAAGTTAAATGACCCTTTTATTAATACTGGATAGGAAAAGTTGAATGACTCTTATATTAATACTATATACAATATTTTACATATTCACCCAAATAAATTTAGGGAGTGGTTTTATATTGCATTACATCCAAACGATATGCCTTTTAGATTTTTAAGGTTCACATTCTAAATGGGTATTGTGCACACATTTCTTCATCGACATATAATACCATGGCTAGAGCTCACTACCTGCCTCATGGGTTGTGTCTACCAACTCTACTTATAATTATGATTAACATAAGTCAATGGCTAATGGCAATGCCATTAGTTAACGTACTTATGCGCGTTTAAATTGCATAAGATTAAAAAAATAGGATTAAAACAAATCACTCTACCTTTTTTTTTTTGTCATAAAACAAATCACTCTATCAATTTTTACATTTGAAATCAGGGAGAGTAGTTTTTTAAATCTCTTTTATGTACTATCTTATGTTTTTAATATAAGGTTAGTTAATTTTTCTTTGAAAGATAAAAAAAGCTAAATAATGACTCCAAAATTATATATATATATATATATATATCCTAAAATAGTATATTTTCATTAAATTATATAATAGTTTATAGGAAAATTGCTCTTTTGGTCATTTTCTCTAACTCAATCCCTGAACAGTAACTCAGTGAAACTCAGACCCTGTAGTTTTGATTAAGTTGTAACTCAGTCTCTATAATTTTAACCATTTTAAAATTTAGTTAGTAGTATATTTTAGAAAGTAAACCATATATATAATAAAAGGCCAGTGACTAAATTGTAAAATAGTTAAAACTATAGGGGTTGAGTTACAGTGAGTCAAAAGTTGAGGATTGAATTACAACCGAGTTGAAACTATATAGATTAAGTTGCATTGAATTAAAATTTATGGATTAAATTACAAGCAGGTAAAAAAATTGATTGACCAAAAGACTAATTTTCCCATAGTTTATAAGTAGCAGAGCAAATGTATGTGATGGTATCAAACATGGAACCCCGGAGCATGATAGGAAGTTCACACACAACATTCTCCAAGACCAGAGGTCTAATCAGTAATTTCGCTTGATGAGTGGATGCATTTTAGTTTCCGTTAGAAAGATGGTGCTGAAATGAAACACTATTAGTGTTTATAATCATACAATGGCAAGTTAAAAACTTGAGACTCCATTCTAACCAACTTACTAGAATACTTCTAAAACATATATATATATATATATATATATATATCATCCGGCTGCAAGCAGCTGGATGGAGCTACTGAAGAATCATCATCAGCTCTTCGGCTAATTGATGAGCCTCCATTGCCAAGAAATCTGGAAACTGAATGACTTCTTGTGGGGTATGACAGATAAGATTCCTTCCTCTCTGTGATCTATGTTTTGAGTGGGTGGGTGATTTGTTCCACTGAATGACTTCTTGTGGGGCATGACAGATCTTGATGGGATAAAACCTAATTGTCATTGAAAACCTAAAATACACTTCCCTCATTATCCCTGATCTATCAGGCAGTCAATCCCTCACATGTTTCTTGCTTTTGCTGGTTTACTGATATCCATCCCTAAGAACCCTTTATGGTGGTGGTGGTGGTGGTACCCATTGTGTAGTCCCCTCCTCTCCTCTGAATGGAAAATTTGGAGTTAGAATTTGCCTTGTTCTGTAGATTCAATAAATTGATAAAAAGCATGCATGTATGATTCCTGGAGTGAGAGCTCTGGTACCATCCATAATGCCTTTATATTGTTCTTCCATAAAACCCAACAAACTCAAGGATGGTGGCTAAATACTTTTAGCCACCACTACCTATCTATTGATGCTTGCAATTCTCAAATTAACTGAACGAAGCAAAATTGCTCGTAAAAAAAAATTTAAGGCTAATATTACTCTTGAAGAAAACCTTCAGATCAATTTTTTACTTTAACCCAACCTACATGCACATGTACATAGAGGGTTAAGATGCAATCTCAGTTTTTTAGAAGAAATGTTGTTTTTAAAGTTTCATAATGAAACAATGCTATCTCTTAACATTAAAAACGATACGAAGGGGTAACATTACTCATAAAAAAACTTCTAAAGTAATATTATTCTTGAATGAAAAGTTTCAAGCAAATTTACACCTTAACCATATATAAATTATAACAACCATTATATAGATATACATAACCAAATATATGGATATATGTAAGAATTAAGGTGCAAATTTTTCTCAGAAATTTTAAAATGGAGCAATATTGGGTCCGTTTGGCAAAGCAGTGGAGAAGTACTTATGGGCTTATTCACACAAGCTGAGGCAAATATGTGGAGGAGTTTGTCTCGTTTTACGGAAAAACACTGTTGAACGTGCTTATGGGTATAAGCACCTTGTTGCCAAACAAGACCATTATCTTTTACTAATAAAATATTAATCATCAATATCAATTCCTTTCATGTACAATGTTACTATTTTAGCAGTAAAGAGTAAAATTATTTTATTTTAAAAATTTCAAAACAACATTGCTCCATCACAAATTTAAAGTGTTGATTTTGAGGATACTTTTCTATGTTAACCTATTTTTTAAAGATAACCAAACAAGCACTCACTCTAGCACTTACAGTTATTAGTCACTAAAAATATCTGCCGTATGTCGTTTTGAGGCAAAACGCGCCAATGTATGCCACCACAACAATGAAACGACGTGGCACCTTCTGCGCCTTGACGAATCACTTTCCAGGGCTTCGCCGATAGGCGTCCTGGATTGCTTCTTTGCTTATGACCCTACTCGGCGATTCGTTTCAAACTTCCACCATTGCCAAGGTTTCTGCTGAAGCTGCTGCCATGGCGACCAGTACACTTCCATGGCAACCTATTCTCCCATTAAAGCGTCATCGGTGCTCGGTGTCGGTTCGGCCCACGGTTTCCGTCCAAGCCTTCCGTCGGAGCGACTTCGATAATTTTGCTCAGCGCATGACTTCTGGTGAGGCATGGAGGGACGCTTGGCGCGGTGCCAATGATGGCTTCGAGCAGCTACTTTTTGAAGCAAAGAAGACTGCTGAGCGGATGGACCGCCGCTACGAGTTGTCGCGGCGGCTAAGTGAAGCTACGAGGTCCGCCGTTGATCGGGCGCGTGAGATTGATCGTGAATTTGAGATTGGAATGCGATGGCGTGCTTTCTCCATGGATTTCAGTAGAAACTGGCCTAGGGTGGGTTGCCCTTTTGATTTGGAGAGGACCTCCTAAGCAAACAGTCATTTACCTGTTGTTTCTTAAACCACACCAACCTTTTAAGGACTCATTTTCACTCGTCAGGATATGGTTTCGATTGATTCTTCTTTCGTGGCGTCTTGCATACAACTTCAATTTGGCTGAACGGAGGAGTCTAGAATTAGTTGTGGACCTAGTATTCCATGAGCTTCTCTGAGGTTTAGGCATAGTGAAATAGCATAGATATTAGGTGGTAGTAATAAAAGGGTTATCGTTCCATTATTTCTTTACAAGATCAGAATGTGTGCGTCGCATTTCATCTCTACCATTACCTATGCCTTAAAGATAGTAGTATATAATGTGTAATTGGGTTAAACAAGCTGTTTACTTTGTTTCTTTTCTGGGTTAGACAACATTCAGATTGATGAATTTTGGTCTCTTAGGATTTTTATTTTTCTCTATTTCAATGTGTTTTATGTTCTGAACAGTTATGGTTTTGTATTGTTATGTTTGCAGTACAGGACGCAGCTCAGCAACTTTCTGGATAGTCCAATTGGAAGGAGCTCTGCAGTAAGTATGCTTCATATTATTGTTTAGTCATTTTTTAATGACTCTTATCATATTAGTAGTGCTTCTCTATCATAACTCCAGCATTGCTTGTTATAACGTGTAGCCTTATGTTTATAGGTTTTCATAGCGTGCTCTTCTATGGTAGTAGCTCTTGATAATTTGAAAACATTCCATCTCTATCTTCCAGTTACATCTTCTATGATTATGGTTGTTAGCAAGGTTAACTGTAATGTTCTTCTGCTGTTATATTCTAGTCTTATGTTTATGCTTCTCATTGTTGAGTACTGCATAAAACTAATCTTATTATAGTGCTAGCAGCTTCTTGCGTAGTGAAAAATATGCATAATATACCTTGTTAAATACTACCTCTAGTCCTTAATATAAGAGCTAGTTGGCTTTTTTGGAGAGATTAAAAAGGGTAAATAAATTACTTAATTATATAACATATATTCTGAAGTACTTATATGCATCATTATATTATATATCAGTTTACAAGGTAGGCAAATTAATTTGGAGAAAAATGATAAATATATCGGTTAATTTTTTTTATCTCTTTTAGTAAACTCAACTGGTTTTTTAATTATGGACCAGGGGTGGTAATATTTTTTGCTGTAGGTTCCTTTTTTCAGCAGCTGAAAGAGTAGGGAAGGCTATATAAGATTACATTCTGTTTAGGGCTAGTATAATTTTTTGTTGGTTGGGATGTTTCTTGTAGGTAGAATAGAAGAATGAGATTTGCTTTGGCATCAAATGGTGTATGTCTTCCAGAAAACATGATTGTTGTGTTTACCATTTATTAGTACCAAGAGACAAATTTTGCTTTTCTCTTCAGATCTGGCTCAATTTTATCTGTAGCTTTTCTTTCTTAATCCAGTATCCTTTTTGTCGACAGATCTGCCAATGTCCTGTGTTCAGGTTCCCTCATTCGTTCTCCCCTGATTTGGTGCAATTACAACTGCTATTTTACTTTAACAGTTCAATAAGAAGTTGTTGATGTAAGTTCACCAGATCTGGGTCTTTATTGGTCTTCTAGCTGTTGGGCATCAATGTCCTTGTTCTGTCGTGTTTTTTTTACTTTTGCTGCTGTCTTCATTGTTTTTTGGGAGCAATGATTTGTGTATCATTTGTTTACTGTCTCCCTCATTCTTCCAGTATGTATATTCAGTCCTCTTCCTCATGTAAAGGGGATATTCGGATCAATGACATGCGCAGATAGGTTATGTGCCTGATGCGAATAGCTTGCGCAAGACAGTGGTAGGTTATGTGCCAGATGTTTCCCTCATATAGTTTCATACAACACAATCACAGCTAGGAAAATTCGTTGAGACACAAATATGACGGCTTGCCTTATTAGATTCTTTTGGAACCTTCATTTCATATTGTCTTTGCTATCTTGGGTACTTTGATGTCTTAGTTCATAGAAACAAGTCAAAGTTCAGTCCATAGTCCTTATATCACCATGAGCATATTCACATTTTCGGTTAACCATGTCACTAGTAAATAATTTATACACTTTCTGCCTAGGTACTCCTCAAGCATAGCTAATTCTCCAAGCAAAGATAAGTTTTGGTAAGATATGTTCATTCATACTCGTGCTTTTTTAAAAGCAAGTTTCACTAGGTTCCAAATGGTTTTAACCATGGCTATCATGACTAAAACATCTACTAATGCTTACATTCCCATTCAAAATTACAAAATTTCACAAACAATCTCCATCAATATCAAGTTATCAGCAGTTATTTACTAAATTTCATCTTAGGTTTCATGCATAAATCACATGCCAAATTGTCTGCATTATCCCGGGGTTGATAATGACGAAGTGTTCAAAGTAGCCTTCTTGTTCCCATTTTTTTGCTTCTTAAACATCCCTAAAGTTACCCACAACAGTCATACCAAAACCTGCCGTCAAATATGCTAGAACTAGGAGAAAATTTGAGGAGAAAATCATCCATTGAAGTTTAGCATTGCAATCCTGTCCTCTGGTTTGGAGTGCTGCCCCATAATATCATATGTGCTGTAAGTGGAAGAGAGTCAGGGTACTAAACCTCTGCTTGGGCTTCTATGTCAAAAATGGGTCAAGACAGTGCATGCTTTTCCAATCAATTTCTAGCTCTTAATTTTAATTGTTCTATGCCCAGATTGTTGTAGAAGTTTCCTAAATTCACAAAATCAGATATGGAAAACGCCATGTGTTAATCACTTGACAGAAAAAATCTTGGAGTAAAATTAGTTTCTTTAAACCTTCAGCTATTCAATCATGCCAAACAGCCTAAATTTGCTTGGGAGGATAACAAGTGTTTTTAGTGCCGAGTGACCTAATCTGTCCAGAATTTCACAAATTCTGTCATGCTAAATTCTCCACATGTCATCTATGATGGTCAAATTTCTGCTCAATTGAGTTAGTTGACCCTGAACTACTAAACATGAAATCGTTGTGCATTTTGACATTTGCATATATGGACTGATTTTGTAACGAAAGCAATTTCTTACTTTAATGTTCATATGTTGACACAACTGTTTAAGCGCACAGCAGCTACGCATGAAGAATACATGCCTCAGCTAAAGTTGCATGGAAGCTTTTATACAAATTTTCATGAAATTTAAGCAATCTAAGTTTTAAGTGTGTATTATTCACTACCTATTTGACAATTTCAGAACCACTCCTAAGATTTTATGGAGCAGCAACCAAGTTATTATGGCTTTTATCTGGAGGAACCTTCAATGTACATATATATTTCTCTTTTTCCTTTGCATACACCAAAATCAAATAATAACTTGCAATTCTAAATTTAACTTGAAATTCTTAATTTCCTTTCAATATTGAGGTGGATATCACTCTTGTCTTAATGCTCTGCTTCTGTGGGTCCAATAAATATTCATCATTGAAACTTTAGAAGTATCTATGGTTCATAGGTCACCACCTTCTTAAATTTTTTGTTTTTGCATGGCTCGAGGCATGCTTTGTAAATTTTGGAAAAAATTCCCTCTTGATTTGCTGCTTATAAGATTTGGACAGAGAAATAAATCAAGGCTCAGTTGCAAGTTTTGCTGTGGTTTGGTGTGTTCACTTTAGATCACGAGACATTTATCTTCAAGGCTTCAATGATCTTGGTGTTATATGGGATTGGTTATTTGGTGGCTGCCATTTAGTGCGGTTTCTGCTTGATATACGCAGTGATTAAGCAACTTTGTTACATTTTTAATTCCTTTTGCTTTTCTGCTCCTTTTTGTGGGAATGTATTTGTTTATTGTAAGTATTCTCCAAGATAGGGTAGAATTTAGTGGTTTTTTCTCTTGTATTTCCCCCCTCTTTATATATTTGGGTGTATCTTACTATTCAAATATAAGAAATACATTCTCCCAAAATTTCCACATTTTTGTAAATTTTTAAATTTTTCTTGTGCGATTCTCCCCTAATTGATGGCACTTTTCTGCATTAGATTCTTATGCTAGGAAGGGAATATATGACAGAAAATATTTAGGTCAAGTTCCTTGCATCCATTATATGTCAAGTTCTTCTATCACATTTGGCTGCTTCTAAGTTTGAAAATACTATCATTTAATTATAAATATTTTTGAAAAAAATAGAATGCATGTATATATGGTTGAAGAATTTGATATAATGGATATAAAGAATTCGATGTAAGTATGATCCATATATGATTGTCAATTTATTTCCCCAAGAGGAATTGCATGAATATGATATATTGCGTGTATGGAAATAATAAACTTCACATAGTTTTTTTTTTTCATTTTCCTTTTGATAATACTACCATGTTCTATTGTTTATGTGCAAATTGTTTTTTCAGACATTTTTCTTCATCTGGTTTGCATTATCTGGCTGGCTTTTCCGGCTCTTGGTGATTGCAACTTGGGTTCTTCCATTTGCTGGACCTCTTCTCATTGGTACACTGGCTAACAACTTAACCATCAAGGTAATTGAGAAAGTCTATTGGCTCTAAAGTGTCCCTAGCATTCAGAATATCTTTGCCTAGCATTAGCCAATAGCCATTGACAAAAATTCATTTCAATTTTAGTTTTCTTCTTTGTTTGTCTAAAATTTTTATTTTTCTTTTCTAAAGCATGGAAATTTTCTTATAAGAGATGAAAGGGATCTAAGAAACTAGGATGAACATAGATTCTTCTTAAAACAAGCACAAAATTTAAGAGCTCAACAGTGACAGACCAGCTTTCACGTGACTCAATAGAGTTTTTAATCTCTCATGTAACGAGGGTGTTTCTGTTGAAAATACTGCTAATGATTACTTGTTTTATTCTTAATCCACTCTTGAAGTCTTTTGATTTGCTACGTGTCCAATTGTGCAGGGCACTTGTCCAGCTTGCAAAATGCAATTTGCAGGCTACAAGAACCAAATGATTCGATGTACGAGCTGTGGCAACATAGTGTGGCAACCCAAAGGTGATCCCTTTTCAAAGGAAGGAAGAAGAAATTCCTCTTCTAAATTGGACCCTAATATTATTGACGTTGACTTTGAGGAGAAATGAAATAGAAGAGATGCTTAATCAGCACTTGTGATTCTGGTCTTCACAGTGGAAACATACAGCAATTAGAATTCAGTGCCTCTGTTTGTATTGTAGTGCTATTCAGTTGTGTTAGATTGAGTTTTGTTCTTTTCACAATGCTTCGAGTAGAGGATTTGTTCAGAGCTTTATGGACTTGTATATCTTTCTTAATACTACCGAATGGATGATAGAGGAAGGTCAACCAAGAAGGGGAAAAAATTGATGGGAAGAATATTTTAGTTGCTGTTGCATTGTGCAACTTTGTACAGAGTAAACACCTGGGAAGAATAATGTATTGCCCTCAAATGTTTATCATTTTCATTCTAATTAATTTCAGTGGTGTTGTTAATAACATACCTGGTGATCTTTTTAAATTTTTATTCTTTAAGATGGGCATGAAAATAATTTTGAAAAACGAAAATCTTGATATATTAATCATTGTATTAGTTTTCATTGTGGCAATTCATGACTGCCTGTCTCAACTTTATTTACCTGTTTTTAATAAAAAAAAAATCTTTTACCTATACCCTCCGAAAAAAGAAATTTAATTTTGTAGTCTGCACTGCACGCACATATTTTTTTTTTTTTTGGAAAAAATTATTTGATTCTTGTGATAAAAAATGAAAAGTTGAAGAATAGAAGTGATAGCGGGATAAAAACTGGGAGAGGTAAGGGAACATTGTCATTTCTAATAATCCTTTGTACATAGGCCTTCAAACACAAAAGACTAAATTAAAGAGTTAGACTAGAATTAAGCAATATAATGGTATAATTAAAGGTTAAAGAGGATTTATACTACAGAAATCTTATTCTCGTCTCATTTTCACTTGGGTTCTTATAATTTAAAAAATTCAAATCCTTTCATTTTTTTTTTGCCACAAAAAAATTCCCTTTAATTTTAAATCATTAACATAGCTCGTCTTCGAAATTCATAAAAGAGTAATGTGGCCATGAAATTTTTTTAGAAGCAATATTCTTCTGAAATTTCTAAAATGGAGTAATATTACCTATTACATTTTAAAACTAATGTTGACAGTTAAAAATTTACTAAAGAATAATATTATTCCATTTTAAAACTTTCAACTTAACATTGTGTATAAAAAAATTTTCCGGGCAATTTTGCTATTGATGAAAAACCTTGGAGTAAATTTACAACTTAACCTGCTCAAGTTGCAATATTTTGGTGCTTCGCAGCCTCCGATGAGCGAAGGAGATCAACGGCGATGACCAGCCTCATAGACCAGTGACGTGGCTGGCTAGAACCCAAAGGGTGCTTCAAAATTGCTTCCAATGATGGAGGGAGGGACGGTGATGGAGGTTGTGGTTGAGGACATTTCATCTTTAATTTCTAATCTAACCTACTTGAGCTTCGCTGAGATTTACTTCGTATTTCATTTCTAGCATTACCTATGGCTTAAAAGATAGTATTACAGAGTGTAATTCGGTTGATCAAGCTGTTTACTTTATCTTCTCGGTTAGAGAACATTCAGTCGATAAATTTTTGGTCCCTTAAGATTTTTATGTTTCTCAATTCCAATGTCTTTTATGGTCTGACCAATTATGGTTATGTTCCATAATTTTGTTGTTGTAGCTCTTAATCATTTGCAAATATTCCATCATTATCTTCTAGTTTCATGTTTTATAATTAAGCTCGTTAGCTAGGTTAAGCGTAATGCACTCCTGCTGTTATCATTCAAATGCCAAATGTTACTCATTGTTGTGTACTGCAAAAAAGAAGCACTAATCTTATCATGGCGCTTGCTGTTTATTGCGTGATAGCAAGTGGAACATATGCAGGCATACCTTCTGTGTAACGTTCTTTTGCTGTACGTTCCTTTTTTTAGCAGCTGACAGTGGGGAAGGTTATGTAATATTTCATTCTGTTTAGGGCTAGTTTAATATTTTTGTTGGTTGGAATGTTTCTTGTAGGTAGAAGAATGATTTGTTTTGGTAATCAGAAAGTGTACTTCTTCCAGTAAAAAAAAATGGTTGTTGTGTTTTTGCCAGAAGACAAAATTTTGTCTCTCTTCAGCTTTGGTGCAATCTGATATGTGGCTTTTCTTTCTAAAATCCATCTGTCTCCAGATCTGTCATTATCCTGTGTTCAAGTTCGCCCATTTATTCTCCCCTCATTTGGTGCAATTACAATTGCTGTTTTACTTAAATAGTTCAAGAACAAGTTGTTGATGCATTGTTTCCCTCATTCTTCCAGTTTGTGTACTTAGTTCTCGTCCTCATGTTAAGGTAATATTCTGATCAATTAAATACTCAGATGGGTAATGTGCCTCATGCGAATAGCTACAAGAAAATGGGCTTGTTTGTTAAAATGATTGTAAAAACCAAACGCACGTTTAACCGTATTTTTCCGCAAAACGAAATAATCTTCTTCACATATTTACTTCAACTTACGTAAAAGTACTTCTCTATCACTTTTTCAAATGGATATAATGATAGGTTACGGTGTCAGATGCTTCCGACTAGGTTATTATTGGCTTGGTTGATGACACATGATCAGGTGCTCCAGAGCGTGATTATTGGTTTGGTTTACTGTTGATGGTTCAGCCTGACAGCAGAGGATCGTTCCTGTGCAGTTTTACTGTGTGGGATGGTTGTCTGGTTTGTCTGACGTTCACGAGTTTTTTAACTTCGAAACGAGAGAGGATTTGCCCTTTTTACTATATAGTGAAGAGAAAGGAACACCGCATAAGGGTTTTGTATTTCTATTAGCTTCTGTGTTCAGTTGCAGTATTTTTCCTGTTTTATCTGAATACGGTTGTTATTTGGAAATCAAAATGTACAGTGCCTAGGGATGTCCATATATGGACCATATCATTGAAAACCATTGACGTCGGCTTCTCTTACAAGGTGCTTCGCAGCCTCCGATGAGCGATGGAGATCGATGAAGACAACCAGCCCGAGACCTGTGACAGTGGCTATAGACCTGGGATGACGCTTCAGATGAAATTGCTTCTGATGATGGAGGTAGGTTGTGGTTGAAGACATGTCAGGCTCAATATGCAATATACCAAATACCGTGAAATGAAATGCTATGGCGCCTGGTATGTTAGATGGCCAGCAAAGCTCAAACTGCTCAATTTTTTAGTTAAAAGAGAAACTTCCAACAATGTGTGTATCTCAACTTTTTTGTGGGCTGTATTAGTTTATCAGTGATGTTGAGTTTGTGTTCTGACACTTCTAACCAGCAGTGAAATGTAGCCTCTGCAATTATGGAAAGTTGGAAACGGAGAATACAAACACGATAGAAATGAAGGTGGAGTTTGCAACGTCTGAAATAGAATGGTGAATTCTGACATTGAAGCATCTTTGAGATTCACGCAATCTGATTCCAAGTGGCAGACTGTCTCCCAGATGATATAAACCGATTTGTTCTCATATTTCATATTGCTTTTCGACAATGACTTCCAATGGATGCTATACATATCTTGTCAGATAGTGTCAAGCGAGGAAGAATCACACTGAACCATTAAATCTAGTCGGTTCTGACTTTCTCAATACCTGACTTGCTTAACATGACTACACCAATCACAATAAGCAAGGCACCTGCAACCCACTGCCAACCAGTATTTTGCATCAGATATGCATGAATCAAGAACTTTAAATACATAAAATGCTCCCTCCGAAATCCACATAAAGTTCAGAAACAATACTGGAAGAAACATAAGCAGATGTTACTTTTTAACTATTAGTCTATTCTATTATTTTGTCAAGACAGATAAAATCATTATTAATCCATTACTATTGCTAAATTATTGGCTGATTTTGTAAAAATTATATTGGAGTTTTGTCCTATTTCCTTCCCTACATATATAATTCATTTTCATTCAGTAAAAATTGAATTCAAAAGTTCAAATAGTCAGCAATTCACAGCCATATCAAAGCCTGTGGATTATAACCTTTGTTCAACATATTCGGCAAATCTATGGCACCCACATGAAGAAGGCAAAAGCCATAAGAAGTTGCTGCATAAACCAGCAAAACTATCTTTTCAAGTAACATAAAAAACATGAAATTGAAGGTTAGTGTAAAATCCTTAAGTTGGTTGTAAGGTCAAAAAAAGTGATCAATGGTTTGCAAAATTCTAGATCTCTACATCACAAAAGATTGCAGAGATGATAACTAAAATCAAGTCCTTTAGGGACAAAGACAATGGGACAGAAATGAAAATAGAATGCCATGAATGAAGAGTGTTGAAAGTGTTTGCTCCAAGGTGTGCCTCACTTGTGAAGGAGCAAAAAAGATTCATAATTTCTCTAAAAATAATTATCAGTAATTTGTCTTCTAATTGGTCTAGTTTATTATTTTGTTTTGTCAAATGTAATCATCATCTAGTGTCTGTAACTTTTGCTTGATTGGTAGCTAATTTTGTGGGATTACATTGGAGATTTATCTCCTTTCCTTCCCCATACATGTAACTCCTTCTCATTGGAAAAATTTGATCCTCCTAGTCCAATCTCTCTGAAAATCTACAACGGTTGCTAAGGCAGCTACGGTTCCCCATAAGGACTGAACTTATCCAAAAATAAATATTATGTGAGTGACCTTCTCTAATGGCAAAACTTATCCCGCATCAAACAGCAGGGACAGCTGTATGTATGGACCCCAAATATTTAAAACCCACAAGTATAGTTATAGTTTCTCCTTTGATAATTCCAGACCCCCTCCCCAAAAAAAAAGGCACACAGGAATCTGTATCGAAATTTAACTAATTTTAAATATGGAGTGAGCAGAATTACAAAGTAGAACGCCTCATCCTAATTTCAACACATTTTGTTCCTAAAAAACATAACATGATATGATTAAAAGGGTAAATGTTTTTGAACTCCCCAAAATCATGATTTGTGTAAACAAAGACTACAATACATGCGGTTCCTTGATATGTGAATTGGATGGATCATAACCCATGCACTGTAAACAAACGATGGATATGTAAAACATGACATCGGGAAGCCGGGGTTATACAAACACACACAAATGGATGCTAAAGGGCATGTTCAAATTACCGCTTTATCAAAAAAAAAAAAAAAGTCTGCTTTTAGGGGAGCATAGTTCATTGTTATCCAATGAAGTTTTCAAAATAAAAGTAGAAAAGATGTATCTAAAAAGTTTAAGTATAGGGAACATGATTCAACGGGAACATACCTTATAAGATATTGCTTCCTGGAACAAAAAGAATCCGGCTAAACCAGAAGAGATGAAATTGGTAGCAAAATTTGTCACGGTTGCTTGCAGAGATGATAGAGCCTTAAGACTATTGACATAACAAGCCCACATCACAACATTGAACACCACCACCAGCCCATACCTAAGAAACTATTGAGAATACGGTTATTATAAATCACAATTACAGACAAGGGGAGGACAAAAGAAAAATATAAAAAGGCTATGATGAAAATATCACATAAATGAATGTGAGAGTTATATTGAAATCACTCGGAAACAAAGAGAGAAGGACACAAGCATATGCCAAAAACTCAAGTCACTACAGTTACACATACCGACTAAATGAAGATTTGTGTGGGTCTTTGTGCGTCCTTTACAGGCCCGGGCTTATAACTTAGCAGTTTCAGGGCATACCGAAAATCAACTTTACAAAGTAGAAATCCCCCCAATCCAATTCTACTTTATTATGATGTACAGTCATGTTATACCTAAGAAAATGAAAAATTAATGTTTGACTTTCTTATCCTTTCTCAAATCCCCCTTAATCCAGATATCCATAAGAGCACAGCTGTTCCGCTATAAAAATGGTAATACATAGTAACAATGGCTTCAGCAAATTAATAAACATATAATGAATAAAAAAACCTGTAAAATAGAGAGCTTTGCAGAAATAGCCGCCATAGCAGCACAAAATCCGGCTGATATTGCCCAAGTATAGCCTTTTCTCTTCATATCATCCATGTTTTCACTTCTTCCACTGAAATCGAAGGTAGCGATAGAGATATAAAGCACCAGAAAGCTCACCGATTCCAAATCGAAGATCGGTCTGAATTCTGAAACCGCTCGTAATCGCGATTTCCTTTCCCAGCACCGAAATAGTTCAGTAACAGGAGAATAGTGAGCAATGAAAGCTTACAGTGAAGCCTCTGCAGGGACCGGACTGCGGGTTCAGACCGGAAACCGAGAAATCCGGGAGTAACGGACTCTAGACTACCACATCGACTGTAACGCAATGAGGGTGCCTGACAAGTCCCCTTGGCTTGACCAAACTGTTCACTTAAACGGTCCGTTTGGTAAAACGATGGAGAAGTACTTTTATTATTTACGAGGTAAATGTATGAAGTAGATTATCTCATTTTACAAAAAAATACTGTTGAAGGTACTTTTGGAGTGTTGAGAAGCTTTCCCAAACAGCCCAATTTCTTTTCTAGGTGAGAGAGCATTTAATATTGATTTTTTTTTTGCCAATGAGCATTTATTAGATTGATGATTTGTTCAACAAGCTATAAATGAGGGTGAAGCTTGCCAAGTCTGAAATAGCATGGTCAATTCTGAAATTGTAGTATCTTTCTGAAGATATTGTTTTGAAGGCATCTATTTTTTTTTAATGTAAACTGAAATCTCATTAACATAGTAGAACATATAGTTTGAGGGGTTCAAGACCTCTTGGTGGTTGGCTGTTTAAAGATCCAGAAATTCCCACACACAAGCTATGAGCCTAGTTAATATATTCGCCTTAGCATTATTTTCTTTCGGGACATGGTGAAACACAATATTTCAATTTCTAGATATTATCATCCTAACTTTATCAACTATATTCTTAAACGAATGACAGTTGTCACATCATCTAATCGCTAAGTTGATAGCCTCAATACAATCGAGGTAACTTCCACATTCTTGTACTCGCCGCCAACAGAATTGTAGTCTGTGAATAATACAATAAGTTCTGCAATAGTTAAAGGGATAAGAGTGAGCTTACATTTGAATCCACATCTCCATTTGTTGTCGCCGTTCTGAAGGACACCGCCACACCCACTTCGTCTAGAGCTGAGAACGAAGCCATCTACCTCTAATCTAAAGTACCCAAGCCTTCTTTGAAAATTTTCCTGTTGATCCCTGCATTGACCTGAATAGAAATTACACAGAGATTGGATAAATTGGTCCCCACAAGCTTTAAAGAAAGTCGATTGAGTACTCGTGACGTTGCTTCAGTCTTTCTCTCCAAAGACTCTTCTACACATATCCACCAAAATGTCCTAGCAAATGTAGCCAAATAGGGGTGCATCATATGAGCTTCTAAGTAAAACCTTGGCCTGCCTTCATTTTCATGTTCCACTTTCAATCCATCCCTTGTAAGGAGTGGAACTCCTCCTTTGATGAGATTGTGAATGCTACACATATACTGGACAATGTTGTATCTTTTTTTTGTCTTCCTTTTTTTTTTTTTGCCTTATGGACAGAGGAATTGAAGGTTATACATAGACATGCTTATTGATGAGTGCTGATCAAAGCTTACAATTAATCAGTTTTTGAATAACTAACAAATGGATTCTCGTTATTTGAAATTTTGAATTATGATGCACAAAGTGTCACACATCTGTGTGCACAATTCTTACAGCAATCTCATCCAATTCCAAATGAAGTTTCACTTCATATTTCCCAAGAAAACTCGGCTTTCTACATTTAATTTTATATCTAAAACCATCAAAATCATAGTTTCCAAAAGCAAGGTTTAAGGATTTTCAATGCAAAACTAAATATTACCTCTGATCTTAATATAACACTTAATTGAACAATTTAAAGTGACTATGAAAACTAAATAAATTATTTTAAAATGTTTATATTTACCTTTCTCTAAATTAATTCTTAACTTATAAACTTATATATAACTTAATACAAATAAGTATTTTAGAGAGATAATGTAATATATACTATAATTAATTAATTTAATTTTTTTTAATATCTCAAAATTGATTAACTGTGTCATATATTAAAAACCAAAGCTAGTATACAAGATTTCACTTGTAGAATGAGTTATACTTTCTTACGTGTGATTTCAATAGAATGATATGACTTGTATCTTACCAAAAAAAGGACCGAAAGTAGTATGTTGTAAAACAACAAAGGAGTATGGCAAAATTAAGAGACAATTAGATAGCCAATCTGCTTTCAATGTCAAATTTAAAGCATTTAAACAGCAAAATATTGTTATTAAGGTTCTCTGTTTTTTTTCCCGCCAATCTATTAAGGTTCTCATAGCAATGTATATTTCAAAATCAAAATCAAATTTTCATCAATATCTATCTATATATTATTATGCATTTTCATCACCTTAGCGTCAAATGCATAGAGCAACTAGTTGGAATATGCCATCCTACAAGCTAGGCTTTTGAAGATACACTACAAAATGAAATCAACATCAATGGATCACTATCAAAGCTTCAGTTTCTCCTGGCTATAAAGTCAGTCATTGACATGGAGTCCTTACTCCTTTCTATTTGAAGATTAAAGCGAGAGTAACATTTAAAATGGCTTGTCTATCTTCCCAAGCATCTTCTACCGGAACCACCATCTTTGGATCGCCGCTAAAGGAGTCTTCAAAGCCGGAGCATGGCGGTGGATGAGTGGGGTCACAGTCCTCCCAATTTTAGCCCAAACACTTTGATGGTAAGGAGCAGTAACAGGAGCTTGATACATGAGCTTCAAAACCTGTAAAATAGATTTTAGGCAGAGCAAGAGGATATTTTGCCAGATCTTATACAACTCATAATATCATAGCTTCATTTGGTTGTAACTATAATTGTTGCCCATAGATGCATTGCATTACTTCCTAAAGAAATTTGGAAAATCATGACAAAATCTGGGAACCGCATATATAAACTAAGGGCCCATTAGGTAAGTAAAATAGAATGCAAAATAAAAAAAATGAAAAGCAAAAAAAATCAGGAAAAACAGAATGACCCTCATGCCCGTACTCTTGATTAAAACATTAAAAAAGAGATAGAAAATGTCTAGAAATGATTAGAAGATTATAAAAAGGGTGATATAGTGCATAAGGCTCCGTTTAGATGTGCCTTGAGGAGGAATAGATGTCCGGAGCCTCACACCCACAAGCATAGAGGCTGTTTCCAGGATTTAATAGACACTGCATAGATTTTCTCTCTCTTGATAAACCAAACATGCCCCAAATATTTAAGTATGAATAAAATGCTGTTTCAATCAAGATGTTTTCTTACAGAGATATCATCAATTAGTCACAAAAAAAAAAAACAAAGAAAGTTATCATTTTCCCTTGATAAATTCACACATCACATAGACAAAAAGCAATTGAATATCTATGACAACTACTTGAACAAGAAATCATAATGAGAAGAAATGAAACAAACCTGCCAGTACATGAAAGTTTGTAGTATGCTGCGCTGCCACCTGGATATGTTTCAAGAGTATAAGAAAATAAATGAAGTATTCATTATCCTCCCTCAACAGTCAATACAAAGGAATCTGCAAAAAGGAAAACTAAGGATAAAATGGTAGGAAGAGATCAAGAAACAGACGATAGCAGTGATATGATCAGAAGGAAGCCAAGTCCAATCTCAGCATGTGACGTCAGGATATAAAGGGTAGTTGTATTTGATTCCACCCAAACACAAACTTCTTCCATATATTTCCTATCCAAATAAAAAATAAACAGATACTAGTCATCGGTAACTTTCAAGCAATTATATTTGAATTAAATTTGGGGAAGCAGAAAATTTGCAATCATATGCGAAGTCCAAAAGGCACTAGTCTTTTAAGTCTACAATAAATCATGTTCTCGCAACTCAACTACACAAATAATTAGTAAAGCAGAGTCATGCTAGTTGATGAGACCAAAACAACAAATATTTATATAAACAAAGTACATTAAATTTCACCTGTACAGAGTGGATCTATTAAAATTACGTCTAAGGAACTTGGCAACATGCTCCAGTGCCCGACATAATATGGGGATCAAAGCAACTACAGCAAAAATTAAACGGGCAAGACAACAAAGTGACATGGCATAACGAAAACATTGATGGCAATAGAAAATATGCCAAGAAACAAACAAAAATCCAAGAATCAAGGGCCCAGCAAATACTCACATTTAAGGCAGAGATGTGAAGTAATAAAGGAAATAGAGTATATTAAGTATATAAAATCCTTTGTTCCAACTATTGACTGGAGGTATATTTGCAAGGCCTGCAAATTCCATGCTCTTGGTTTCTGTAATAGCAGAAAAAAAATGTAGTAAAAACAGTTAGACATGAAAACATCAATGAAATAAAATAACTATAGATCAGAAAAAAGAACTTACCCCATGCTGTGAGAACAAGGAGTATAGAGAAGAGCATACAGTGCCCAAAAACGAAAGTCGATAAGCTCTTTGAGAAATACTCCTAGGTATTAGTGGGATAACAGCAAGCATAGCAATAACGAACACCTAAGTGAAGAGATTACAGAAAGGCATCAAGGTTGACAATCCATATGAGTAAACAGTTTGGCAGCAAGGATTAAAACTATTTTTTTCCCTATTGTTTATAAAGAGGAGCATACAAGTGTCAACTTTTGTAAGTTTGTCTCTCACCACCAAATCAGATTCAACACTCTACTTTTTCTCCCCTTTCTCACATGTTCCTAAATATGTAAATATATCCGTGTTAACTACATTTAGACTGGTCGCTCCTATCTCTTCATAATTTCTCTCTTCTTTTGCTCTGACAATTTTTGGCCTTTTCATAATTCATTTAGTTGGACCGTCAGTCCCACTTTTCTCTTCCCCTCTGACTCTTAGTCTCCTACTATCTATCTTCGCTACATGGGTAGGTTGAGTCTCATTAGAAGTTACATTCAACCAATGTTTTGAAGATTGTAAACTCAACCTATTCTAACAAGTATGGGCCCCAAAAAATGACAAATAATAAAAAATTGTACTGATGTTTTTTTTTTCTAATGTCATTCCGAACTGTAGCATTCTTTTTTCTGTCCACAAGTGAACAAAATGGAAATCTAAACAACAGCAAAGCCTTTCCCCACTGGGGGTAGGTTACATAGATCACAAGGCATCAGTTTGCTCTATCAACAACTAAATTTGGATAGATTATTAATCAAAAGATACCACTCAATAACTTCATTGAGTGTTCTCTTCAATCCTTATCTACCCCTTTTAAGATTTTGCATACAATGGAAATATGAACATTTGAACAAAAAACTATATCGAATCCATATTATCATAAAATCAACATAATGAATCAAAATTCCGTTACAAACATAAACATTCAACCAAGCATTCAGAAACAAAGTAAATGAAGAAAACATTGATTTAAACATGATCATTAGAATGTTCATATGCATGGTAAATTATAACGAATTATCATGAATGAATTCAAATGTGAAGCGAGTAAGTCCAAACTCCAAAGACTTTACCCAAGCATTGACAGAAAAATGAATTGTCTGCCGCTCCCAACGCAAAGGAGTTGGATTGGAACCTGCAGTTGCTGATGTTCCTGAAGTTCTAGTTGTTGATCCTGTTCCTGCAGCATCAAGATTTTTAATCCATTCAATACAAGCAGAAAAGTCATGCTGGCATCCAAAGAAGGCCAGAAAAACAACTATCAAGCTAAGCTAGGCTTCATAGAATCACTTCTTTTTTCACTTTCCTTTCAAATTCTTCTATGATTATGATAAAAGTGAAGAAAGATAAATTCACCTGAGTTTCGTGTATAAGCTTGGTCATTTCTTGATGGTGGTGACTGTGATGATGACGTAGCTGATGGCCGTGTTGACTGGGATGAACTGCTTGTAGCCATTGATTCAACTATGAGATCAGGATCCTGTTTAATATCATAGAATCAGGTGCATTTCAGTAAAAGTAAAACAATTTTGTTCGAGGTATGCACTTGGATGATTCTAATTAAATGGTAATGATATAAAAAAAATTGAATTCTTATAAATCTGTAGCTACCTCAAAACATTACGTCAATAATCCATATAAGAATTTGCTATTTTATAGAAACAGTAAATGGGATACAATTGAAAAAAAAAAAGCAAATATGGGACTAAACAAATTCTCCACCATTAATCCTGGACCAGAAGATCGTTGCTTAGTCTGATTACAGGATCAGTAGGAGCAAAATTGATCAAAGGTACCCCTTAAAAACAATCACTTCTCATATTATTAGCAACCCAAAAAAAAAAACTGATCTAATTCTATGGCACCTGGGCAAATAAAGTTACTGAAATTTAATATGCGGGAAAATTAAATTGATGAAGAGGTTGGCTATAAAAATATTCATCACCGGTTTAACCCAAGTTTATTCACAATAATTCTGATAAAAGGATAGACGAATGGAAGCTTATTTTTGAAACAAAGAAATTTAAAACAATTCAAAGAGTTCATCTCCATAGATCAAGTTATAATTCAACGAAACAATGATGTGGGAGATAATCCTGTATGCATAAAAAGCAATTTCAATTGATGAGATTTCGGTCACACAAACAGAAGAAAATAAAAAACACTCGCAAACTTAAAAAAGTTACATTCATGTTGAATCTCGAACGTCGGAGACTTGATGTCCAAAGGACAAAACAACAAGTACCATAGAACCGAAACAAAAATCCCAATCGAAAAAAATAACCACTACAGAAGCAGAACTACATAAATTACAAATAAAACAGCCCAATTAGACCCATCATACAAGGGCTCTCGTTGAGAATCACGAAGAAAACACAAACCAATCAAGAAACAAAGAACCATATAAAAATTGGAGTAAAATTCATTACTTTCAGAGAATAAAAAATGCACATGTACAGAAAAAATCAATCACTCTTTGATCGAAAACCAAAGAACAAGTAATAAGAAAGCAGAGACAATGTAGCGTTGGTAGAACTTGCGCTTGCAGTGATTGATAACATCGGAGTCGGAGGCCATATGGGAAGGGATGAGAACATTTGACCAGTAATCGGCCCATCTAGGATCGTTCTCGTAGTCGTAGGCCGCCGCCGCTATCTTCTTCAGCTTTTGCGGGTCTTCCGCCATTGGAGTTCAGAACTGCTTTAATGTCTCCTTCCACTTTCGACTTGACGGACTTTGGCCAGTACCTCCTAGCTGACGTTTGTTTCACGGGGATGGAGAGAAAATAGTCAGGGAAAAAAAAGAAAAAAAAAATGCGAACATGGAAAGTTGATAAAAAAAGAAGGGTGTATTCCTGGATTTTCTCCCTAACTTTTCCCTACGTATAAAAAAAATGAAGGTTAAAAGAAATCTCTTTTTATTTATTTATTTATACACACACTTTTTTATTACCCTTTTATTTTACAACATTAAATTTAACCTCTAATATTTTTTTAAAATTTTGAATACGACTTTCTTTTATTTTTTTTAAAAATTCTGCCTTTGGCTTTTCATTACTCATTTACCACTCTTCTAACAGCCTCCACCACTTGTGTTGGCCTAGGAGCTTCCCAAGTTCCTTTCCTTCTATATCAACCACAACGTGTGCATTTGGAAACTCCGTTAGGAGAAAGGAGTTCCGTTGGGAGGAAGGAGTTTACGGATTTCTAGATGGTTTTACGAATTTATAGATGGTTTTACGGATTTCAAGATGGTTTTACGGATTTCAAGATGGTTTTTATAGATTTCAAGATAGTTTTTACGGATTTTAAGATAGTTTTATCTCGGCTTGCGTGCTCCGTTTTGGAAACGAAGTTCCCAAACAAACACAACATCCATACAAAGTATACTAACTGATACTCAATCAAAGCTCCTATCTTTATGGCTCCATTTGGATAGCCCGTTGGGAGAACGACCATTGGGAAAAATGACTTTTGAAAATGACTTTTGGGAGAATGGAAAATTTTATGTTTGGATAAGCCGTTGGTAAAAATGAAGTTATGTTTGGATAAACCGTTGGTCAAAATGACTTTTCGTAAAATGGATTTATGTTTGGATCATCCGTTGGTAAAAATGCAGTTACGTTTGGATAAACCGTTGGTAAAAATGAATTTTGTTAAAATGCATTTATATTTGGATTGAAATCTGTAGAGGTCAGTTTGACATAAAAATTACTGAAATTTTTTTAACCTATTGCAAATGAATTAAAATTGCATGAATTTCATTAAGACATATAATTTTTTTAGTCATGTAA
>JANTPZ010090884.1:0-38519 GCA_025593235.1 Vachellia pachyceras | reverse complement strand
GCTGCAAAAGTGCTTGAAGCTGATGGAGGAAGAAAATTGCAGCAAATGGGAAATCTCATTAGTTGCAAGAGGAGGAAATAAAGCTGCGGATTATCTTGTAGTGGAAACATTGAGAGGAATGGTACCGGAAGGATGGCTTAACCAGCCACCACCCTCTCTAATCAGCATAATGGATGAAGATTTCAGTCAAGCACAGCAGAATACTGTGACAAAGAAAGAGGGCATCGGGTAAGGTAGCAAGAGGCAAGTTTTAGTCTGATATAGTTCTATAGAATAGGATAATTGTGTGTTAGGTTGCACTTGTTATAGGATATGTGTTTAGATAATATAGTAGAACTTACTTGTTACAATATGTGCATTAGGTTGTACTCATAGGCTTTATTTTGAGAGTTTTTCTTTTTTGGCTTCGGCTATTAGCGTGTGTAAAACTTGATTTGTTTTGGTGATTAATAAAATGGCCTCGCTTTTGATAAAAAAAAAAAACTTCAGTCAAGAACATGACCCCATCAATAACGGTGATCTTTGCTTTCATACTACCAACCAATCCTCTTTCTCTGGGTCTCTTCCTTACTTCCAGACGCGCATTTTGAATGTGCGGTTTGAATCAGTTCGGCATAGAACAACCTGAAGTGCTCCCATCTTTGAAGATTTCAC
Source organism: Vachellia pachyceras (assembly GCA_025593235.1). Lineage (NCBI taxonomy): Eukaryota > Viridiplantae > Streptophyta > Magnoliopsida > Fabales > Fabaceae > Vachellia > Vachellia pachyceras. The sequence continues at coordinate 37,865 of JANTPZ010090884.1, read as the reverse complement.
TAGAAGGATTTGGGAACGCGGTAGAAAAGTACTTTTACGTAAGTTAATGTAAATATGTGGATGAGGTTATCTCATTTTATGAAAAACACCATTAAACGTGTATTTGACTTTTAAAAATGTGGTTCTAAACAAATCCAATAACTTCTGATTTGACGGTGAAACAAACGCGTGAAATCTTCTCGGAATGGCTCTCTCACTTATGTCTCCCAAACCTACATTTCAATCCCCCGAACGAACCCTATATCATGTTTCATTAGAAGCGATACAATGTTAAAAATCATGTAAGATATTAATTTATTAGATATATATATGCATATGCATATTCCAGATACCCCCGGCCCCCAAAAAAAATATGAAAATAATTGTGTGTGTTTGGGAAGTCCGTTGGGAGAAATGAGTTTACAGATTTCGAGGTATTTTACAATTTTAAGATGGTTTTATAGATTTCGAGATGGTTTTAATGAATTTCTAGATGATTTTTCTAAATTTCGAGATGATTTTATATTGAAATATATGTCAAACGGTGTTCCCCCACGTTATATTTGGAGAGATAAAATTAAGTTTTACCAATAACACTAAAAAAAAAATAATCTCTTGTTGTAGGCCAGTGGTACTGTTTTTGAATTTTTTTTACGGAGCCATATTGGGCCGTGGTCAGGTACATCGCTCACGCGGGGAAACCTGGCGGGAGGAAGTAAATCCTGCAGCAAAAACTGGCGGGAACTCATTTCTACAAGTCTCTCACTCCCTCCTCTCTTCAGGCATCTGAAAGCAGCCATGAATAACGGCACTCGGAAACGCCCACCGCCACCGTCGCAACCCTCACCGACTAACCAGCCTAAGATCCAAGCATTCTCACAAGAAGAAGAGTTCGTCGATGAGGATGTTTTCCTCGACGAAACCCTTATCTCTGAAGACGAAGAGTCCCTCATCCTCCGTGACATCGAGCAACGTCAGGCTCTTGCTTCTCGCATTTCCAAATGGAGCCGTCCGCATCTCCCCTCCGAGTATCTTTCAGAATCTTGTAACATCAGTGAGTATTTGCAACCTCACAGTTTCTGAGAATTACCCCGCGCTGAGTTCCTAGGGTTTTGTTTTTGTTTTTGTGGAGTTTGATCGTCTCTTCTTCTTTTCGGATTTTAGTTTTTCAGCAGCTGGAGATTGATTACGTTATTGGAGAGAGCCATAAAGAATTGCTACCAAATTCTTCGTCCATACCTGCTGCCATTATTAGAATATTTGGAGTTACGAAGGAAGGTTAGCTCACTGTCAAATATTCTTCAGTTTGAAATTTTCTCTCTCCAAGAATTGAATACAGTAGTTGGAGATTCATCTGTCCATGCTTGACGGACTTTTGTGATATTTTTGCGTAGTTGAAAATAAAACTATAAGTTTAGGTGCGAAATCTAGACTTATAAACCACACCTATAATTACCATCTCATCTCAATTTTGGTCATCTGCAGTTTTGAAGCCTACGTTACACGATCAATACCTCAAAATATTTAATTCTTGTTATTTAACATTTTTTGCTCTGAATATAGATGCATTATCTTTAATCGAAACTTTTTCATAGTTTACAAGTAATATTTTTCAAATTCTCTTACTAGTGAAAGCTGTATGAAAATTTGTCAATCACATCTATCAATAAACGTGCGCCTATACATCATTCTTGAAAGCATAAATCTCCGCTGCGTTCTCTGTAAATAATTTTTTTTTGGGTGGGGTGGGGGTTTCGGAGAAGCTTGTGTAAGTCATTGTGGCTTCGGATTTAATTAGTATGCTGAATTAGTTTCCGTCAATTATGTTTCATGAAGACACATTCTTATGTTGGTCGTTTGTTAGGACATAGTGTTTGCTGCAATGTTCATGGATTTGAGCCATATTTTTACATCAGCTGCCCTCCTGGAATGAGACCGGATGATATTTCTGGTTTCCATAAAATCCTTGAGGTACTTGGCTTATCACTTGAAGAGAAATATTACGCTCTCTTTATGATTTACCTTCATTTAGATGCTCGATTTGGATGCTACAGGGGAGGATGAAAGAGTCCAATAGAAACAGTAAAGTGCCACAACTTGTTCGTCGTATTGAAATGGTGCAGAGAAAGAGTATTATGCACTACCAGCAGCATAATTCACAGCCATTTTTGAAAATTGTAGTTGCACTTCCAACAATGGTTGCTAGTTGTCGAGGTGAAGTTAGATATCATCTAAAGTATTTAATTTACTCCCTCCGTTTCATTATATTTGTTCTTTAAGATTATTATACACAGATTAATAAATGCAATAATGTAAAAATACGGTATACTTTACCAAGTTTATTTTTATCATTACTTTAATGCTTCTAAAAACATTATTTTACTCCAAGGTTATAACAGGAAAAATGATATTAAATGTAATTTTGGAATTGAGAAAGGACATGTAATATAAAACAAATTTTCCCCTTAAAACGACAAATGAAACCAAGGGAGTATACTGTTCATCTTTAAAAAATTTGTACGAGTCCATTGCATGCTATAATGGGTTCTTGTCTGACAGATGCTTTATGCTTCACAGTTAGGCCTGTTGGTCATAAATTTTTGAAATATTATGATTTTCATGTAACGACTGTGGTCTGCATAACAGAGAAAGTGTGGTATTAGCTTCTTCCATCTACAAACTCATGCTTTGGTTTATATGTTTTTTCATTGTCATCTTTCTGAACAGCAGTCTCTTTGTAAGTTTGATTATTATGAAAAATTTAAATTTAAAATTTTTGCAGGTATTCTTGACAGAGGCATTCAGATTGATGGCCTTGGCATGAAGAGCTTTGTTACTTATGAAAGCAATGTTCTGTTTGCCCTTCGTTTCATGATTGATTGCAATATAGTTGGTGGAAATTGGATTGAAGTACCTGCTGGAAAATACAAGAAGACAGCAAGGAACTTGTCTTACTGCCAATTAGAGTTTGATTGCCTGTATCCTTATTCATGAAGCAATATTATTTGTTTTTGCTTCAAAATCATTATCATATTTTGTGCATGAAACTTCTGGTTTTTCCCCTGCTCCCTTAACAATGTTCTAGGTATTCAGAGTTGATTAGTCATGCACCAGAAGGGGAGTTTTCAAAGATGGCTCCATTTCGCATATTGAGTTTTGATATTGAGTGTGCTGGTCGCAAAGGTCATTTTCCTGAACCTACTCATGATCCTGTTATCCAGGTCCATCTCGGCTCCAAAATAAATCTAGTTTCTATAAGTTTATTGTTCTTGAATTGATGTCTTGTATTCTTCTTTTAGATTGCCAACCTGGTCACATTGCAAGGAGAGGATCAACCCTTTATTCGTAACGTCATGACTCTTAAATCGTGTTCACCTATAGTTGGCACTGATGTGATGCCATTTGATACAGAAAGAGAAATCCTTCTAGCATGGAGGGTATTATTTTTATATTTGTATATTTTATTTTACATGAGCAGGTTTTGAACTTTGAACACTATTTATGTGCTATCATACCTTTGCCACCTTATCTAACCTCTTATGGTTTATCTTTCTCTTGTTTTACAAAAATTGTTGCTTACTAAGAATATGAATACCTATTTCAATAATACCCTCAAACTTGATTGAATATTGTTAGAAAAGCATGTTGGTTGAGTTGTTTTGATCTATATTTTTACTTTTGCCTGCAGTGAGTGACCAAGATATGCTAATTTATTGATAGAGACTTGTACGGTATTCGGTATAGTACAATGTTTAATAATGATTTAAACCCTGTCATCGGATTCTGTTACAAAATACCATTTTTTTATACTTGTATATAAGGAGTCTAATTGATATCATGTTATTGTTGAGTATACTCCTTTTTTATTGCATACTCATTGTCTCACTTCTTATTCTTATTCTTAATTTTTTCAGGATTTTATCTGTGAAGTGGACCCTGATATGATAATTGGATATAACATTTGCAAATTTGACCTTCCATATCTTATTGAGGTGATTTACTTGCTTCTCATAGAGATTTTTGAAAGGCATTAAGGGTGGTTAGTGGGCATATTCAGTGCATTTGGTTGCTCGAGTTTTGTTAAACTATAATTTCTTTTTTCCTCCATTCAGAGAGCTGAGGCCCTGAAAATAGCAGAATTTCCAATTCTTGGACGCATTAGGAGCAGTCGAGTTCGAGTAAAAGATACAACCTTCTCATCAAGGTAAAGAGATGTAAAAATCTTTTATCAAGTTGTTGCCAATATTTAGTTATTATGTGGGTGTTTCTTTTCTAATAAAGACAGTGTTGTAAATGTAGTTTTTGCTGTGTGACTAGAGGTTCTGCTTTTCTTCACTCATGCTTCAATCATATAAAATAATTAACCGCTTTGAATATTTTTGATGGCCAATGAGTATGATATATCTTGTTTTTAACTGCTAGTGTATGCACATATAGTGCTGCTGCTTCAATTCTGTTTCCCCTTTTTGTATGAAAGTACTTGCATTTCTGCTCTTTAGGTTGGTGAATCAAATAGTTGTTGTTAAGTGAACTTCTATGTAAATATGGACTCAATTGCGGAAGTGTGTACAGCTTAATGTAACTGTAGGGAGTAGTTGCATCTCATCTATTCATTTTATATTGATTATAAACTTTGGACTCACTTTGTCTTTGTGTATACTTTTTAATTTTTTTTGTTGGGTCTTATGTTATATTAGCGATTCAATCACTCTGTATATTTTCCTTGGTGATTCTTGATGTTGTAGACAGCTTGGGACTAGGGAAAGCAAAGAGGTTACAATAGAAGGGAGAGTTCAATTTGACCTGCTCCAGGTTCTGCTAATGCAATGTTTTCCTTGTTGTCTTTGCACTTGGTATATCCACCTTATCAGTAAAGAAGTTTATGAATTTTCAATTTATATGCAGGCTATGCAGCGAGATTACAAACTAAGTTCTTATTCACTGAATTCTGTTTCAGCACACTTTCTCTCGGAGCAGGTGAGATTCTTCTTTTGACATTATAACAATTGATTTTTGGTTTTCTTTTAGTTTATATCAATGATTTATTAAGTTTAAAGGACTTTATCGATTTTTTTGTGGAAGCTGCAATTCACACGTCTCTTTAGAAATACTGTTTATATCTTCTGTTTTGGACCACACTCATTTTTTTATCATGTGATTCAACTCTTAGGTTTGCTCTGTTAGACAAGACTGTCCTCTATTCAATTTCTGTAAATATTAAGTAGAAAACCTCGTTCTTTGAAAATTGCTCAAACTTCCCTTCAGAATCCGTTACCCCCTGTTAGTGTATCTTAGATGTGCGCCTAGGTCCAAGTCTATAATGGTTAGCATAATTTAGTATGCAGAACTTCATTTTCTACTTCCAAGTTGCCTTCCATTCCTGGATATCTCATTTCCTTAAAAATTTCTGTATGTGGAATGTTAACTTACAAATTTTTTTTAGGTGACATTAACTTATATCATTGCATATTTATAAACTGCAGAAAGAGGATGTCCACCATTCAATTATTTCCGATCTTCAGAATGGAAATGCAGATACTAGGAGGCGCCTTGCTGTGTATTGTTTGAAGGTCCGTATGTTGGTTCCGATCTAAGTGTCTTGATTGGTCTTGCCTCTTTGCTGTTTTTCTTTTTAATGTTATTATCTACTTATTGTACAGTGTTCAAGGAATTTAAGCTTTTATATTGCTATATCTCCAAGATGTGTGGGTGGAAAAGTCATAATTTATTGGAGTTTCCATGTCTTTAAAATCCTCATGGTTCAATGCATATGCCTCTTGATCATTACTTAATGATGAAACATCTGTCGGCCCATGGCCTACTAGAGTGTATAACTGAGAGCAGAAACAGGAAGAATGCAGGAGAGAGAAACGGGGAGTGGGAACCTGATATTATTTAGGCATCCCTGCTGAATGTATGAATCCTTAATGGGCATTATACACGCTTTTGTATTTTGTGGATAACACATGCAAAATACAATAGAAGTTAAATTGAACAAAAAAACTGACGAGACTAATTCTTATTTTGCTCTTTGATTGCAGGATGCATATCTCCCTCAACGTCTGTTGGATAAATTGATGTTTATTTACAATTATGTGGAGATGGCTAGAGTCACTGGTGTTCCAATTTCTTTTTTACTTTCTAGAGGGCAAAGCATTAAGGTAATAAGGTTGTGTTCCCCCATGTAAATTTTGGAAATGTGTAGAAAAACCACAAATTGGATTTGTGAAAGCAATTGCTTCTTTTTTTCTTACCTTTCAGGTGCTGTCTCAGCTTCTTAGGAAGGCAAAACAGAAGAACTTGGTTATTCCTAATGTCAAGCAGGCTGGGTCAGACCAAGGAACATATGAAGGTGCAACTGTAAGTTCATTTCTCTTGAACTGTTAATTTGCAAATATTCATAAGCTCTCTACTTCTTATCCATGCATATACATGCATGAAAGGTTATCTATAGCTGATGTCTTTGACTTGAATGAGAATGTGCATGCTGTATTATTCACCCAGTGTTGGATTTTTTCCCCTTACGTTCTCTGAGAATTTATAGTACTGAAGATTAGATGTTATAGTAGTTAGGCTATTGGGGCCAATCATAAGGGATGGGACCCAAGTCCCACATTAAAAATACAGGATTATGGTATGGGGTTTCTAAGGACCTTGGACTTCACAGTCAAATGAGCTAGCTTTTGAGGGGTGGTTCTCCCTAGAGTTTGTATCAGACACATGGCTGTAAAGGAACACCAAAGTTTATTCAAAGTCTTGTATCTATCTAGATCTTGAGTTAAGAGTTACTACTTAGCTGTCCCTCATGTATTCCATGAGGCAATATATCTATTCATGCGTAACTTACATTTCATAGCTGTAAAGGCATTCTCCTTGTGAGTTTTGTCAGTAAGTTTAAGCACTACTTGCATTAGATGTCCTAGTTGCTCCATTGTTGTCTATCAGTTGCAAGGATATAAATGGTTTTGAAACTTCAACACTGGCAGGTATTGGAAGCAAGAGCTGGATTCTATGAAAAGCCAATTGCTACCTTAGATTTTGCATCCTTGTATCCATCTATTATGATGGCATATAATCTATGCTACTGCTCTCTGGTAAATTTTGCCCCCATCTCTAGTTGCTACCATACATAATAGTTATGTTTTGTTTTTCTTAAATTTAAGTTTAGCCATTCACTTGATTTATTCCTATTGGGTTAATGTTGAGGGCGAACTTTATGTTCACTATTCTTATTGAAGGTGACCCAAGAAGATGTTCGCAAGCTCAACTTGCCTCCAGAGTCTGTGAATAAAACTCCATCTGGTGAAACGTTTGTTAAATCAAATGTACAGAAGGTTAGTCAGTTGTAGATTGTAATTGGTTGGATTGATTCTTCTCCTTCTCCAAGATCAGTAACTGATTAATTTTAGAACATTTATGTATAATATGATGTTGATGTGCTGACATAATGAAATTTGTTTCTGCCTACCGTAGGGAATACTTCCTGAAATTCTTGAAGAGTTATTAGCAGCCCGTCGAAGGGCAAAAGCAGATTTGAAGGTATTCTTTCTGACTTCATTTTGAACACTGACGGTAGATTCATAGCTCTGCTGTTAAACTGTAGTGTTCTATTAATTTATATTTTACCATATTGGATTCTGCATGTCATTTCTACTTTAGGAGGCAAAAGATCCTCTTGAGAAGGCTGTGCTGGATGGTCGACAGCTGGCTCTAAAGGTAACCTGTACATATTGGTGATTTCTTGTTTGTCTTCTAAACCTTGAATGATAGTTCAGTTCTTTCATGCAATACTAAGAATGATTGTGTTTTAACTTTATGCTGTCTTACTTTTCAGGTCAGTGCTAATTCTGTATATGGGTTTACAGGGGCCACTGTAGGCCAGTTACCTTGCATAGAGATATCTTCAAGTGTAACAAGCTATGGTATGTATGCCTATTAATTTAAGATGCCATTCTATGTGAAAGCTATCATTATATTGATTTGAAGAGTTTGATGATCGCATACTATTTTTTTTTTTGGTGATCACAAATTTGATGCCCTGTAAAGGTCGGCAAATGATTGAGCATACAAAAAAACTTGTGGAAGATAAATTTACAACACTCAATGGTTATGAGAACAATGCTGAGGTATGACATTAAGAAATAGATTTGTTTTGCATCTCATAGTACACCATACAAACTTGATTAGTTACACATGTTTTCTTGAAGTTAGCTCTTTATTTTACTGGCTTAGAATTTGTCTAGTTTTGGTGTTATGTTACTCATTTTTAAATGCGATTAATGCCATTAGGTCATATATGGAGACACTGATTCAGTCATGGTACAATTTGGTGTTACCTCTGTAGAAGAGGCTATGAGATTAGGGAGAGAAGCTGCTGAGTATATAAGTGGAACTTTCATTAAAGTAAGCTTTCTGCTCTTTTATGAAGAAAAATTTTGAACTATTTCTAAATTGGGTTAAACCTATTTTTGGTCCCTAGAGTTTACCTTGATTTAGATTTTGGTCCCTGAAGTTTAAAAGTGGTTGTTTTAGTCCCTCAATTTTACTTTGTCTAAAACTGTTAATCCCTTTAGTTTTAAAATGTACTTATATTTTTTGACTAATTTTCGTTTTGGTCCCTATACTTTGAATAGATTTTGGTTATGGTCCTTATACTTTGAATGGATTTTTGTTTTGGTCCCTAAATTTAACGGTGTTATTTAATACTGGGAAACACTCATGAAACTATAATGACTACAAGAAAGATAAAAATACAAAATTTTAAAATAAAAAACAAGAAAGAATCTTAAAACTACATGGATATGTCATACATGGATTGTTATCATGTTATCTTATTTAGCTATTAAGTCATTTCACCATAATTAACGGATTCAGTGACAGGAGCAAAATTAACCATGCAAACATCGGGTTTAAGTTATTTTAAAACTATAGGGACTAACAGTTTTATACAAAGTGAACTTGAGGGACTAAAACCACTACTTTTAAATTTTAGGGATCAAAACCTAAATAAGGGTAAACTATAGGGACCAAAAGTAGCTTTAACCTCTTCTAACATTTTCTTTTGTTCCTTGTCTATTTGAATGCCCTTTGTGATAGTTTAGTTGGATCTATTTATTATTTTGGAAATTTCAATCTGTCCTCTTTAGAATTACTTTCACCCTCATAATTCGTGGACCTTTGAATTTTCTGGACAATGATTGGCTAACCATCAATTCTGAGACACCCCCCGGTTTTTTTTTAATGAATAGCAGCATATTTCCAATCCTGTATTGATTCCTCGTAATTATGTAATAGCTGGTGCTGCGTCCTCTAATTTCTGCCCAAAACCCCTGACCCATTTACCTTTATGTTCTCAATCATCCCTCCCACTGCACTAAAGCCATTTGCTTTCACAGAACCACTGAATACCTCATTTTTAGTGCAATACTGCAATGAAGATAAGCCCTTAGGCAAGAGTTGTTTAATGCGTAGATGAGTAAAGACAGCAGTTCATGATGTTGCGTCTAAAGTTTGTAATTATAGGTGTTGAAGTGATATTGATATTAGTTGCTCTATTGAAACCCAAACTTTTCAATCTTTACAGTTTTGAGCACAGCTCTGCAAAAATACGTGCACATCAAAACTTAAATTTGCTTGAGACTTTGTTCTTTTGTGAAAATATTTAAAATCAATTGCTTCATCTATCGGTTACCTCCCTTTCTCCTCACCTTGTAATTTTGTTGTGAAGCCCATCAAACTGGAGTTTGAGAAGGTTTACTATCCATATCTCCTTATTAGCAAGAAGAGATATGCTGGTTTATTTTGGACAAAACCAGAAAATTTTGACAAGATGGACACTAAAGGTAAATATTGAGCTTTGTTAGGACGCTTCTGTCACTTTATTGAAATACCTCTTACTCTAGTATACATTTGCATTTAACAGGGATTGAGACAGTTCGACGAGATAATTGTTTATTGGTAAAGAACCTGGTCAATGAATGCCTTATCAAAATTCTGATTGACAGGGACATCCCTGGGGCAGTCCAGCATGTAAAGAATGCAATTTCAGATCTACTCATGAACCGCATGGATTTGTCACTTCTGGTCATTACAAAGGTAGGATGTCTTTTGGGTGATTGCTGAATGGTGCTGGAAGTGCTTTAGCGTATTGGTTTTTGCATTTGTGAAAAATCCAAGTATGTCATTTGAGTGTCATACATGTATAATTAAAATGTCTTGAACTTGTGATATGGGTTTTGTCTTATAGGGTTTGACCAAGACAGGAGATGATTATGAAGTAAAAGCAGCTCACGTTGAACTTGCTGAAAGGATGCGCAAGGTCAGCAGTGGTTGCATTTTCTTTTCTTTTTGTTTGTCCCCTTCATTTAATCTTCAAAGGGGAAAAACTCGCATGAAGAAAACTAAAATGTGATCGCATGAGTCATGTGCACTGTGTCATAAATGAAAGCAAATCAGGAGCAATAATGTATTCTACATGGTTGCCGTTGTATGTTCTCTTTTTAGATATGTCTCGAATGTTGGATGGACTTTTTGTGGGGGCATGCTTTATTTATTAAAGCGAAAACATTTATATCAATCATTTTAGGCATGTTGAGGTTGTAATGGTTTTGTTTTCTTGGCCATGAATATATGCTACCTGATTTTATTTTTGACAGCGAGATGCTGCCACTGCTCCAAATGTTGGTGATAGAGTACCTTATGTCATAATTAAAGCTGCAAAAGGTGCCAAGGTGACATCATATTTCCCCTTCTCCGCCCTACCCTTACTTGTTTATTTTTATTCCCAAGTTTATAAAGCTGGACTTTACCTAGACTAATACAAGAACTTCAGGCTTATGAAAGGTCGGAGGATCCAATCTATGTTCTAGAGAACAACATACCAATAGACCCTCAGTACTATCTTGAGAATCAAATTAGCAAGGTTTGTTCTGCTCATATTTCAGATTTCCTCTTGATTTATTTTCTTGTTCCTGAGCAAATTGTTTGTGTCGCAGCCAATTCTGAGGATTTTTGAGCCTATTTTGAAGAATGCTAGCAAGGAACTTCTCCATGGAAGCCACACAAGATCTATTTCTATTTCTACGCCATCAAACAGTGGCATAATGAAATTTGCTAGGAAACAGCTTACTTGCATCGGTTGCAAAGCTTTACTTAGGTAATCTTATTTGTTTTAAAAAAATATCAGCCTGTCTTCAGGCTGGTCATATTTTACTTCTTTCCCACTTCTACATTTTTTAGATATTGCTGATTCTTGTGTTTAGGAACTGATAGGAATTACATTTTGCATGCTCATTATGTTTACTTTTTTTCTCCTTCGGGGGGCTGCATGTCTAAAGGGTTCCCCTGAATTTGCGTGTCACAAGCATTGTCCAGCACTATTTCTTGGACCAGCTATGAACTCTAAATATTATTTTGTTGTGCTGGATTAGCAATGGAGATCGCACTCTCTGCTCGCATTGCAAGGGAAGGGAAGCTGAGCTGTACTGCAAAACAGTTGCTCAAGGTAGGCGTCAGTTTCAAGTCCCTTGTGTTCAATTTCAAAGCGTTTTGTTGCTCTGGATGGTTCAAGCTGAATGTTATAGGGCAAAATGAATGGTGTGGCTGCAGTTTCTGATCTAGAGACACTTTTCGGGAAGCTTTGGACACAGTGTCAAGAATGCCAAGGTTCCCTTCACCAGGATGTTCTCTGCACAAGGTACTTTTAAGTTTTTAGGTTAAAGTATGCTTTTAATCCTTTATATTTACATAAGATTTAATTTTAGTCCTTAAATTTAAAAAGTGCACTTTTAGTACCTCAAATTTAACACCGTGAGTTTTTCTTAACGAAAATTGTTAGCTCATCAAACTTAAGTGATGATGATTGTGCAATAAAGCATGCTCACATTTTAATTTTATGATATAATAATTTTTATATTTTAATTTGTGTAAAATTAAAAAGATTTAAAATAGAAACAACTATATCTCTGCAAATTGTTTTAGCCTTCTAGGTTTTCTTGTGACTCATCCTTTCCCTCTACACTCCGATCATTCTAGCCTTCTAGGTACCCTACAACTCATCCTTGCTGCAACGATAACAAGTGTTGTGCGCAAGTCCTTTCTGTCCTTCTACTATATTTTATGCTCATTACAATAGACAACACGTCTTGGAGGCATTCGGCTTTTGGCTCGTTCCCGAGTCAACAAGTCTAATGATCAGTTTTGGCGACGGACGCTGAGTCTTCCACCTTAGAGCTGGATTACACAGAGAAAGCTTGAAATTAGGGATTGCTTTAAAATCTAGAAGACACCGAAGTAGAAGAGCTATTGTAGATGGAGGAGGAATGGAAGGATTTTGTCACAAAAGAAAAAAAGGGGAACGGTAGAACGAGGTGAAGTGAGGACTCTGGCAAAGAAAAGGAATGGAAGGATGAGGGGAAGGGACTTGACGTAGTTGCAAATGTTTGGGTGGAATGACTTGACATAGTTGCAAATGTTCGGTTTTTAGAGAAATCAGATTGGACTTCCACAAGCATTCGCATATTCAATCATATCTGATAATGTGCATTAGTTACTTTTCCCCATTCCCTAGGTGGTTCCTTCCGCTTTGTCACCAGTCATTGAATATTTGCGGTTTCTTGGTTACTGCGATCTCAATCGACATTTCTTTCCGTTTGTAATATAGATTTTATAATAAATATCTGCTCAAGTTCTTCATTACCCGAAATTATTAAACAATACTTTTTTTTGCAGTCGAGATTGCCCAATTTTTTATAGAAGGAAAAAGGCACAGAAAGATATGGCCGAAGCAAAGGTACAATTGGACCGGTGGAGCTTCTAGGATTCTATCCAGGTCTGAATTTTTTAGTTAATGTTACATTGAATTTGTGTTGCATTGTATTATTAGTCACCAATTCTTCATTTGCATGTCGTTTGTAGTATGGATAAAAAAAATTGTGCGCAACATTTTCCTTTAAAGATAGCCGAGATAGGGTAAAAAACAAGACGTTGGTTAGGAAAAATATATCGGTTACTGAAGGCTCGTTTGGTTTCAATTTTTTGAAACTTAGGTTTTAAAATCTAGGTTTCAAACCTAGGTTTTCTCTTTCATACTCTCTTTTTACTACTTTTTTCTCTTTTCTCTTTCTTACTTTTTCTCTCTTTCTTACTTTCCTCTTTCCTACCAAATCTTTCTTACTTTTTTGCCTCGGAATCCGTAAAAGCCAAATATAAATCACTTTTTAAAACCTAGGTTTTGCTTCGGAATCTGTGAAACCTAGGTTTCAAACCTAACTCCCAAACAAACTCTGAATCCCTAAATCCAAATGTACTTAAATTAGGACGTTTTAAAGTATAACTGCAAAATTCTTTGATATTATATTGCATGGACGTACATGTACCGCGTGATCTCCTTGTCTGCTTTAAAGCCTGATCCTTTCGCCAAAATTAATTTCCAGGTGTTTAGAACGTGATCTTGCGGATCCTGCCGCCTGACGGTTCTTGAGAGACTAGTGATTAAAGTGGAAGAGGAACGATTAGCTCTATGCTATCGCAGGCCCTGACAAGTCCTTCCCCACCCCGGGAAAAAAAAAACCAAAAAAAAAAAAATCCCCCAAGTGTTTTGGATCATGTCCTCTGTCTTGTTGGGCTTGATGTGCATGTATATTTATCTGTATGTGGAAAATTTATCGTACATTTATCTTTGTCAACACAATTTTACGTTGAGGTTTAAATAGATGGATAGGTTTGGGTTTAGGTTTTACATTTAAAATTCATGTTTTTTTACTATAAAAAATCACATTTAAAATTCTTTTAGGCAAAAAAAATTCACGCCAATAAGAATGAGATGTCCTATTTGTGTAGTATTGAAACAGGATGGTTAAGATTTAGAATAATTGAAGTAGATTAGTTTTTAAAATTCTTAAGGTTCCCAATTTTAATATTCAAATATAAATTTTTACTGATCCAAACGTCGTACGGGTTTTGGAGAATATGTACCTAGTTTGTCTTATATATGCCCACATCCTCGGCCAAGCAATTTCATCCCAAAACTACCTACAAGTTTTATTTTATATACATATCTAAAAATCGATTTCACATTTACAGGTCAACTTTATAAAGTTTGTGAAGAATTGAAATATCTTTTTATTAAATTTAATTTTTCTAACTGGAAATTTATAACTAATTTTTCCTAATTTCATTCGGAAGCATTCTTAAGGGTACCCAAGAGGGGATAGATATATTTATATGTGAATGTTTAAGATAAATATTATTTCCATTCTCATGGTCAACAAAGGGTGGGCATGTAAAAAGGATGTATAAATCATTACCCGTGTTATATTTTATGTTGATTATATAATTATATGATACAATTACATAAAATTTTAACGAGCAATAAAGGTTTACCTCATTTTCGCTGTACAGCTGGCTGAAGAAGTGCAATGTTACCAATACCTATAATTCATGATTCTTGTTGAAAAAAATTTTAAAAAAAATACAAATACCATATACTGTGATCGGGACAATTAGCCGATTCAAGTGTACAGCCTTAGGCGGGTTGTGATTTGCTGCCGGCACATCGGACATACGGATAAGGTTGCACCACACTCCTTGCAAGTCTTGTGGAAACAACGTAAATAAATATTAGAGATGTTCACATGCAAGCCAGAATCATGTGGGCTTAAAGTGGAATTCATCTCACATCTCATACCGAAGTATAGGTATAGTTTGTCAAATATTTATTTTCAAGATTCTCAATCAAAAAATCGTAGGTGAAAATATTTCTTCTTGCAGAAGAAAAGGGAAGGATTTAGGGGTGATCATCTTTATCATATTAGGAAATTTCAACAGTGGCAGAAAAAGTTGAGTTCCCACAAATTAGCCTAGCGCATAAAACGAGTAAGAACATTAAACATACTTACCGTGTGACCACATCCAAATGCCATGTCCTTCGGATTAGATAGGCAAACAGGGCATACCTTTTAACAGGAGAGCCATTTATCAGGTCTCAATCATGCCATCTAAACAAGAACTAGAGCATGAGAATGAAGAGCATTTTTTGGGGGGGGGGGACGTACTGATTCAACTGCAGCTGAAGCTGTGGGTTCAACTGATTCAAAGTTTGTCATATGTGAAGCTGCCACTCTTGCATTGTCATGATCTATTACTTCTTTGGGTGGGGGCCGGGGCTGTCTACGACGATAACCTAATGATTGTTCACTGCAACAGGAAAAAAAGATGCTCAGTCATCCTTTTTTATATCTTTTTTAATGATTCATAAAAACATGTAATTATTGGCTTACTCGGCAGGTGGTAGGCTTAGGGTTGCCCGGTACTGCATAGGAATTTCCATAAGGGCAGCAAGTGCAAACGCTGCTTCCTTCTTT
The DNA here is from genome assembly GCA_025593235.1 of Vachellia pachyceras. Lineage (NCBI taxonomy): Eukaryota > Viridiplantae > Streptophyta > Magnoliopsida > Fabales > Fabaceae > Vachellia > Vachellia pachyceras. The sequence continues at coordinate 22,524 of JANTPZ010090884.1, read as the reverse complement.
GACGCCTCCTTGTTTTCAGACATTATCTTCGTGAAGTTCACAAACTGATGGAATAAAAGGAACACTTTGTCACTAATATATCATTCAACAACGAGCAGAAAATAATCATTAGAGCAAGACGTAGATTGGTATTCATAAATATTGAGCACTAAAAATTTTCACCATTTGTTGAGATAAACCTGTCAATTTTCAAGCATAAAAATTAGAACCGCTTGCATTGCTTTCATTGACATCGATTCTCAAACTTTATTCATCACTTTATTTACTACTATTAAATAGGTACTTGAGCTAAAAATGAAATGACGCAGAGTCGCTTGATTCAATAAGAATGAACACCGTCAAACTTAACAGCAAAGAATTCTTCTCACAATGACAGAGCCATGAGAAACAAACCTGTATTTTGCCAATGGCCATAGAACTATCAAATACCTGGAAGTTGTCAAATAGGCGCTGAGTAATGCTGTCATCAAAGTGCTGCATCTCATCCCATGGTCCGTCTCCAACTCCAACCAGAACAATTGAGAGAGGATAGTGACTGATTATCAGAAAAGCTCACATCAAAGAGAGCTACATGAACAACATCAAAGAAATAGCTGCAAAGGAAATTGCCTCACCTTGCAGCAACAATGGAGTTAATAGTTGCTTGTTCTTGTGGACTGAGCTTTCCATGCGATGCATCAGGACTTTTGTTAACCTATTAAAGACATTTCAGAAGCAAGAGAATTAAGAAAAAGGATCATTTACATTGTACCATGAAAAAAGATGACTGGAACAGAAGAGTGAGTGAAAAGGAAAAACGAAAACCTGTCCATCAGCAATAATGACAAGAACGTGATATTGACCATTGCTTTTCTCCACGATGTCAACTGCTGCATCGATTACTGGGGCAAAAGATGTTGGACCTATGGGTAAGGAAGAGAACTTTCACAATTAAAGGCTGGTATCAGTGCCTAAATATATCTAGGGTCTCTCCTTCGCCTTTTGTCAATTTGACGAAGAAGAATTATCAAGAGAAACAATATATGCAATGCAGCTAGATAAGGCTCCATCATAAATCAGACTAACAAAATTAATATAAAGTATAAAAGGTATAATCTCAAACTATGTGCAAAATTGCACAAGACTTGCTCTGGTAATTGAAAAAAGCAGGAAGAAATACAAGAGCTCATCAGTCTCATCAGATCAATCGAGTCCAAATGCATATCAGACAAGGAAACTCCCTTAAAAAGAGCCATGAACTACACCCTGCAAGGAGGATAAGATAACAAGCCTATACCAACGACTATGAGGAGGAAGAGATCTCTGGCTAAGGATTATGGAATCAATTCCGGCTAAATGCTGCACTTTAAGTAAAATGAGCGCAATTCTGAAAGACCTTACTCTTTTCTTTCAATCCTAAAAATCCTATGCAGACAGTAACAAAGACTTCCAAATGAAGTAAATAGATTCAGTCCTTCCAAACAGCCAACTTGCAGCTACTAAGCAACCTCATAATTCAAGAAGAGATAGCTATTTGCTTTATTTATGAATTGATGAGATTAGGGTAAGGGAGTCAAGGCTTCCAGAAAATTTCCAATTAATTATTTAAGAGAAGGGTGAAAAGTTAGATATTGCAAAAGATATTTACGAGTAGTGTCTACAGCTCATGAGCTTTTCCAATTTCACTTTTAAACATACATGCAGTATCAAATTGGCATAGCTTCAAACAGGTTCTATTCGCTCAAATTTGGCCTTTGTTCCCAAATCCCAACTACAATCAGATATTGACAAACCTATGTTCAGAGGATTTCCAATTTTTGAACTCATAACTTGCTTTCAGGTCATATTGCAATTATCTTCCCCTCCCTCTACAAGTATCTCAACGTAATTAATTATATTGTACGAAAGCAGGAAGAAGAGTATATTATAAAACAAACCTGACAACTTTAAGCATGGAACAATCTGCCTGTAGCGTGCAAGTACTTCCTCAAAACCATGACAACAACGATCACCAGGATAAAAGCCGAACACATACTGGTCATGTGTAGATGCTACAAAAGCATATTAATTGAAATCAATGAAGGGAAAACATATAATGTCTTTCATTTTTCAAAATTAAAATTATGATCAGCCACCCACCATCACCAAATCCAAAGCACGGTATGAGATTGTCTTCATCAAAAGAAGACAGAGTACGGCCAATGATAGAGATTGCTTGCTCATATGGATTGGGAGTGTTTCCAAGAGAATGGAGGCTTTTCCGGTTAAACGAGTACTTGCCTAAAATTATCAAGAGGTGACTTCTCTGCATTCGTTGGAGGCAAATGGATATATGTCACTAAGTTCTTATTTAAAATGAATAACCTGTCCACTCGTTGCTTTTGGTGAAGTCAATACCAAGTATCAAATTCGAAGATTCCAAACCAGCATCTCTTAAAGCAGATACAACCTGAAATGAATGTCATGTCCTTCAGTGGCAAGAAGGTTCAACAGAAATTATAATTAAAATCTTCCCCAAGTCAGTGAGCAAAAGTAACAGCAAAAACCTCATCTAATGAACTGAAATTGTCAGCTATGCAGGTAGGCCGCTGCTTATGTTGATGTTGCGGCTTATGACGATGATTAGTGGTCGTTGAAATCCCAGTTTCTTCATAAGGAGTTTGTTGAAACTCGTAGCTAGTATTAACTGAACTCCCTGTCCCAGAATAAGAAGGAGGGCGTTGATACTCGTATCCAGTATTCATTGAACTACCAGAATATGATGGCGATCCACGAAAAATATAATCCTGAGATTCTTCTTGCATTGACTCTGCATTACCCATTGCTGAAGCGTTGTTCCCTGCATAAAAGAAAACAAATAAATATTTTTCCGACATGTATAATAGGTCGGAAAAAACTAAAACGAATTAAAAAATGTGAATAAGACCATACAAGACTAAATGCAAGAGCTCAATTGAGAGAATTGCCTGTTGCGAGAATAAACAGATTGAATTGGTACACTGAAGGAAACGTTACAGGAAATTAACATTTCAGTGAGATCAACTAGTATATTTTGGAAACATTCACGTTAGCTTAAACAGAAAAATCCCATGTCAGTATGTCACACATATTTTTCATTAGTTCTTTTTTCAAAAGCCAACGAAGTACACTTCCTTAAAAATATTCACAAGGAAGAGCCTGATTCGGGTCAGAATTCTTTATGATGATTCATTTCTGCTTAGTGAAAACACATATCAAACTATGAACTAATTTGTTTCAGAACTCAATGAAACGCGGCATTGCTTTCAGGGGGTGAAATCTCTCAGCTAACTTGAAGTAGAAAAATGTTGAGCTCGAGAAGTTTATAACAGGTCATCGGCCACAGTATACATACGTAGCTAATATTTACTTGCCTGAACTCTGAACTCAGGCACTTCTAAATGGAAATTTAGTTGTCTCGTGTCAGATTTTTGAAAAGATCCGAACAGCTTTTCTGATCAACAAAAATTTCCCCCCAAAATCCGCGCGACACTCGCGTATTTAACTCACAAACTACAACAGGCAATTCTCGCAATTATATCCAATTTTTTTCGTTTACAATGGAAAGGTAAAAATCCATAGATCAAGGATTAGCGCAACAGGTTCGCATATTCAAGACAAGTTGATCAGGATTGTCTAAGTCACAACATAATAACTTCATCGAGTTTACTATGAAGTCAACTCAACGTCGTCGAGACATCATAAGTCAACACTTCAAAAGCATGTCCGAAGCTACCGTAACACCAAAATCATGTGTCGGCGATCATTGCGGTATGTTTGAATTCGATTAAATCACTCTAAAGCATATGAACGACGAGAGAGGGAGGGAGAGAGTTACCGGCAAAAATGGAAGAATCAACAACAGCTGGAGAAAGCGAAAGGAACGGTCAAAACGATTGAGGAGCTTCAGGTTTTGTGAAGCTTTTTGTTGCTGCTTCCTTTGCGTCTGCTTTTGGAGATTGAAAGAGAGGGCGCCGAGCTTCCGACGGAGGGAAAAAATGATATCATAGGCATAGCCATTTTTCTATAGCTTGTAGCCACGATAATGATATAATAATTAGATTAAATGGCCTTTTTGATGCGTGCACTAGTCGAACTCGTTGGCTCTGTCAACAATAACTGAATATACAGATCACATGGCCACGTTGATTGGGTCGCAAAAGGCGCTATTTCCCTTTTATTTGCGCTTTATTGGTTGAAAATTTTTCAATTAAATCTTAAAAGAATTAATAAATAACAGGCTCTAAACGTTTACAAAATTACTATAAGATTCTAAGAGTAGCTGCTGAGGTTGTTAATAAAGTTTAGTGAGGTTGTTTATGACAAACTCAGCAGCTAATCCTTGAACTTTATAGTAATTTTGTAAATTTTTGGGATCTTTATTCATTAATTCTCCTATTTAGGAGTTAATTACAAATTTCTCTTATTAATTTTGCATTATTATTATTTTTATTATTAAAGCTTGCACACTTTGGCTCAGCTTCTTTCCTTCTAAGAAATTTCCCCTTGTTGATGAAGCATTGTTAGCGAAATAAAAAAAAATACAAACAAAAAGACTGATCACGCTTTTCCTTCCTTTAATCTTAATTTAGTTGGTGAGATTCCAATGTAATTTGCTAATTTTCCAAGCAAGATTTATTACACGTAACGCGCTCGTATATTCTGCAGGGCATTGGTCATGGAGACGAACAGTCATCTATACGTGAGAATCACGAAATCCTGAACTAATATATATATATATATATATATATATACATGCCCACCTGGAAAAGTGGCTGTTTGATGAGCAATGATTGAGTTGCATGATTAGAGAGGAATCAAGCAAATTGGATAGCGGAATATCAAGTGTTAAAATTTTAATTGTATGAAACATGGATTTAATTAATATTGGGAATTCATTAGGGGAAATGAGTTTACGGATTTCGATAAGAATTTATGGAATTTAAGAAAAATTTATGGATTTTAATATGTTTTTTACGAATTTTAAGATACTTTTTACGGATTTCAAGATGATTTTTATCTTGATTTACGTACACCGTTAGATGAAAGATTTCCCAAATATGCACACCAAGATGATACTATATTTTTAATGCCAGCAATGTCCACTTAAGGTGGATCTAAAATATTCCCACTATGCGCACAAATAATGGGACGAGGAAAAATAATAAGCAAAAGTTTCTGTCCAGAGAACGCAGCACCATATCAACGAAGGCGTAAGCATTGATACGAAAATAATAATGAATTCATTCGAGAACACGATAGAAAAATATTTTTACATAAATTACAGGTTTATCGCGGGTTGAACTTGTTTTACCAATACTACTTATCCAGCGGGGTGTTCTGTAGAAGCCATCAGATGAAGCGTTATATTTGTCAAAATCCTTTTGTTTTATTGGGCCTAAAGACAACAGCAAATTGTAAATTGGACTCCTCATGTCAGAAACAAAGCTGTTCTGTTTAAAAGATGGGCCGAACGCTCATATCAAGAATAACTCAATTTCTGAAGGAATCGTCCCATAACTCACAAGTTAATAGATTACGTTTAAATCCCGATACTGATTTGAGAATTTTGTTGGTGAGTTGATATTGAAATGCTTTCTGAATTATGAGACATGTCTAGATCTTGATGAGTCCGGTCAAGTTGGAGAACTGACAAAAAAAAACACGAAATAAAGAGGCCCATATCATCTAGTTAACTCTGACTGACCACCTTTCATACCATGGAGTTTCTGAATATGATGTATCTTTAATGATTTGTAATGGCAGCCTCTCTGTTTGTAGCTCTTCTACGTATTTGAATATCAATAAACCCAACTTTGACTTACCAAATAAAGATATGGCCTCCCTTTTTGTTTGCACTGAGACATAATACAATCTCCTTACTACAATATCTATGACTGAAAACAAATTTTATATTAAAGATCGGAGGAGATGACATGTACGTAGTTCCTAATCAACATGCTAAGCGATGAAGGCTCTAAATTTTTTCTTTTCCTCCTAAAAGAAGAATCACGTGGAAGATGGCGGTTTGGGAACTGGGAGTTCATTGAACAACAAAAGCACTTTGTCATCACTTGCGTATTTAATCAAGGCTTATTTGTCGGAGTGTTTGGAAAAGTCAAACGTACGTTTAATATTGTTTTTTTATAAAATGAGATAATCTCCTTCCCTTGATTTACGTAAAAGTACTTCTTTACCGTGTTTCCAAACGGTTACAATAATAAAAAAGCATGCGGGAGAATCTTGAAAAAGGAAGTTCCAGGGTTAGCCATTAATGAAGATAAATTATTGCATGCTATAGTTTTGGATGGGAGCATCAAATAATGAAGACACTACTCATACAAGAACAGGACACACACAAACACTGTAGAGAACGGGGCTGTCGGATAAGGCAGCAATGGAGGATCCACAAAGATTTGGAGCCGCATAGACATATGATCCTTAAAATTTAACTTGAATATTCTTAATTACACCTGTATCCATATCCTACGGTGCAAAAATATACCAAACCCAGCAGTTTTTTTAGCATAGATTTACACAATTTTTGCATTATGATACTGATTATGTTAATAATGCCGATTTAATTTAGCCCAAATAGTTGAATTAATTATTAAAATGACGGTACGGACGGTAATTAGTCGAATAATTACTTAGAAGAGGGAGGGAAGATTCTGTATGGCATGGATGGCTAATTAGACTTAAATTGTACATATCTAATCTGAATGATTTATTTTTAATTTTTTAAAAGTCTATAATTATATAAAAAATAGTTCGGTGAATATAAAATAAAAAAAATGATATTTTACCTTTTATTTTTTTTAAATGTTAAAAAAGTCTAAATCAAATATGAATGGTGCATATTTGATTAGTTTCCACCTGGGAATTAATAATGTTTGGCATGGAGACCGGTGTTGTATTATTCAAAAGTTAAAGTGGGAAATAAATTTGTGAGTGTTTAGATTATTTTATTTTAAACGATTTTAAGTAATATAAAATAAATATATGAAAGAAATCTTATTTCAATTTAAATGATCATTTTAAAGTCTGTTTGGTTTTACTTCTCATAATTTAGTTTTGGTTTCAAAATATAGGTTTTGTTCAAATGCTCAATTTTTTTAGAAAGGCTATTTTAGATAGAAAACATCGGTTTTAAAAAAGCTATTTTTTATTAAATCACACCCTCTCTTCTAATAAATTTTCTCTTTCCTATTTTTTCTTTATTTCTCTTTCATCTTTTCTACCTACTTTTTGCCTTGAAATCCGTAAAAGCCAAAATTTTCTAAACACAATCACCTTTTTAAAATCTAGGTTTCACCTTAGAATCTGTAAAAATTTATCTTTAAAATCTATCTTTCAAAATTTAAATTTTATCTTAAAAATCATAAAAAGCTATTATTAGGAAAAAGACTTGCAAACAAGCCCGTAAATGCTCGGAGTGTCCCCATCGGTCATTGAAAGCTTGTCAATGTCGAAACAAAAGACAAGTTTCGTGGAACAATGAGATGATGGCAGAACAGCCAAGAGATGTGGGTGTTCACGTGCGGAACACGTGGGGGTGATGCCCAATAAAGAGGGGAGGATGACGCAGTTGAAGCACGGAGGCACAAAAAGTGGATGAGGCTACGAGGCAATATGTCCGGACGACTAGCCCAGCCATGTGAACCAGCTCCTCCTCCTCCCACCACCGTCGCCCTCACCGTCACTGTGCCAAATGTAGTTGGTCTCCTTAATTATATTCCTTTACATACATAGTACAACAGAGCTAGCACACATTATTGCATACCTTTATTCTTTTTATATATATTCTTTTTTTTAAAAAAATAATTTAATGTCAAAACAAAGACAACTTTTTAATTGTCAATTATTCATTTCAAACCTCTATTTAATTTTGACATGTACATATCTCATCATAGTGATAAGCGCTGCAAACTTTATCATTGTAATAAGCACTAAAAATAGTTAAGAGTGATGAGTTTAGATGTGTGTATGTTGTAGCTTTCGTTATCCTTATAGAAAAATTTCAATGTTATTATGCGAAAACAATATGCTAACCATATTTAATATTTAACAACAACAGTAAAATTTGAAGTGGTAAATGAGAGGAAATATTGAATAATTGTTAAAAAAGTTCATGGATTGAAATGATATAAAAACATTGATATTAAATTAATTTTATTAAGAAAAGTATAAGGGAAATCATTTTAGAAATTCCAAAGGGTAGTGGGCTTCTGGTCCCATGGACAAATGGTTGCTATTTGACTAGCCTCTCGTAGTTTTGAAAATCTTTAGAATCTTGAGAGGGGAGGGCCCCATGTCTTTCACTACAGACAGCAAGCACACTAACCCATCGCCATCATCAATCAATGAATTGCACCCATTAACGCTGTGTTGGAGAAAGGACTACTGTTGAGAGAAAAGAGTTTACGGATTTTTAAATGATTTTACGGATTTCAAGATTATTTTAATGGATTTTGAGATAATTTTTATAAATTTTAAAATAATTTTATGTCGATTTACGTGTACTGTTGTGGGAACGAAGTCCCAAACAAACACACTATATTGAGATATGACTCATAAGCATTACATATGTACGCACCTGCATACATACACAAGGGATTTGTAAGAACCTCCAAGTTTTAGTCACAAAAATATCAGAATAACACCTCCACAGGGATTTGTAAGATGGAACTATTGCTGATTGCCGATGATTTGACGCCAAACTATATATTTAAGTGATGCCTATGATGTTTCAACTAATTAAGAAGTTATATAAATTATTGCCCCTGTACATTTCCGTGATGTTGTATATAATTTGCTCAATCAATCTGCTGAATTATATATATATATAGGAAGTGGTCAAATTATTAAATGACCCGGAGAGGATGATATACATAGATCATCACATGATGCTTTGTGCTGCCTCTTTTCTCTTTTACCTTCCCCCCCTGAACAGAAACAATAACTCAATAAGTCTTGGAATCTGGAAATGGATCCTCATCGAAATTGGCTTCTAAATCTGCTATGATCTCTTAAGACATCAGCAAGAATTTCATGTGTTTGTCGCATTTCCTGGTTAATTTCTTTGTCACGATGAAGTTCATGATTTTCAGGACAAATTTACTGTCGGAGATTGTGTGTGAGAGAGAGAGAGAAAGAGAGAGAGGAGGAGAGAGGAAGAGAGCATAGTCAGAAAAAAAAAAGATGACTAAAAGGACAAACAGAGGGGGGCTGTGACATCCTCGATTTGTGTCGTGTAATAAGAGCCGCCCATGCATGCAACTCTGATATTATGTTCAATCCCAATCAGTGTATGCGGATTCCGTTTGGATTTTATTAAGTTGGCTGTATGAATCCTGTGATGGGTATAGTTATCTGATATACAAAAACTAGCTAGGCTCATCTACTCCACACGCGCGCATATATATATATATGCTCAGAAACAGTAGTTCAAGTATTCTAAATTATGCACCGTTTGGTAAAGCTTTTCAGGAGTATAAAAACATATTTAACAGTATTTTTTCGTAAAACGGGATAATTTAAAAAAAAAAAAGACACTTGGGCATCAACATTCTACGTAGTAACATATAGTCATATACACAACAGCTAGCTAGAAAACTCGGTAAATTATAAGTTCTATTATTAAATTTATAAATCATAACAAACTACTCCGTGACGATATTTAAGAAAATTATATTTGCATGGTGATATACTGGCAAAGTCGATCTTAACTGTTAGAAACAAGAGACAAGACAGAAGGGACTGCTAAAGGATGGGCGTCCACTCGTCCCAGCTGTTGGCTCCCATCCATCTCCCGCATTAATTATTCATTTCCTTCGACCTTTCGAATGGACGGTCCTTGACCTTTCTTTTCTCTCTTCCCATATATTCTCTCCCCTTTTTTTTAACATTATTCATATCATATAAGTAACTTAATTTGTCATAAATTTCATACTACTGATGAGATTTACAATTCTATACTCTGTGATACTCCGCTCTCGGTTCACTTTTCTAAAAGACGCAAGCCATGCTTTCTATGGAAGAGTAGGAGGTAGATGAGACTTGAGAGAGAAAGAGAGGTCATGAGACAGAGCCGCAGAGAGAAGAAAAATGCTTTTCATTGTGATGATATTTCTGTACATCTCTTTATATAAAGGTATCAATATAAGTGGCAACTAACTAATTACTAACTAAAATTCTAACTTAGTTTGTTACATACAGATAATGACAGTGCTAACTAACAGCTGTACATAATGAATTAAGTAATAAGTTTCTTTACATCTAATACCCCCCACAAACTGGAGCATGGAGATCAATCATGCCAAGCTTGGAAACACAATTATGAAAAGGGCCAAAACCAAGGGGCTTTGTGAATATATCAGCAACCTGATGAGTAGTATGTATGGGAAGTAAATGCAGAAGACCAGCTTGAAGTTTGTCACGTACAATATGACAATCCAATTCAATATGTTTGGTTCTCTCATGGAATGTAGGTTGGAAGCAATGTGAATGGCATATTTGTTATCACAGAAAACTGTAGCTAGAAAAGGGTGAGATAGATGTGCATCAGCTAGTAAATATAAGAGCCATTGAATTTCCCTAGTAACAGCAGCAAGGGCTCTATATTCAGCTTCAGAAGATGAGGTAGAAAGCGTTGGCTGCTTCTTGGATCTCTAAGATATGAGGGAGTTACCAAGATAGACACAAAAACCGGTCATTGAGCGGCGAGTATCAACACAACCTGCCCAATCGGGGTCACTGAAAGCCTTGAGGCGAAGAGGAGAAGCAACAGCAGAGAAAAATAAGCCCTTGCCCGGACAGCTCTTTGGATACCGCAGAACTCGATATGCAGCCTGGAGATGAGTAGTTTGAGGAGCAGATATGAACTGACTAAGTTGAGAGACAGCAAAGGAAAGATCTGGACGTGTAGTAGTTAAGTACAGGAGGCGACCAACAAGTCGTCTATAACGAGAACCATCAGAAAGTAAACTACCAGATTGTTGTGACAGCTTGGTGCTGTGGTCAAGAGGAGTAGAAGCAGGTTTAGCAATAAGGAAACCAGAATCATACAAGATATCCAAGGCAAATTTGCGTTGGCAAATGGAAATCCCTTGTTTAGATCTAGCAATCTCAAGACCCAAAAAATATTTGAGGGGACCAAGGTCTTTAATTCTGAATTGGTTGTCCAAGAAAGATTTCATACGTGTGATTTCAGTCATATCATTACCAGTAAGCATTATGTCGTCAACGTAAACAAGCAAGGCAGTAAAAGATTGATGCTCAAGTTTGATGAAGAGAGAATAGTCAGACCTGGACTACTTATATCCAGAAGCAAAAGGAGCAGAGGAGAGCTTAGCATGCCACTGGCGACTTGCTTGTTTTAAACCATACAATGATTTGTGAAGTCTACAAACCAAGTGATTAGTAGAAGTAGAAAAACCAGGGGGTAACGTCATATATACTTCCTCATCTAAGTCACCATGCAAAAATGCATTATTAACATCCAATTGCTCCAAAAACCAGTTATTAGCAGCAGCCAAGGCCAAAAGAAAACGGACAATAGTAAGTTTAGCCACAGGAGAAAAAGTATCAAAGTAATCCACACCTTCAACTTGAGTGTATCCCTTCACAACTAAACGTGCCTTTCTTTTGTCTATCTCACCATTTTGCTTAAACTTTGTCTTAAACACCCATTTGCAACCAATGGGATGCTTACCATGAGGCAACTCAACTAAGGACCAAGTATGATTTTGTTCTAAAGCTTGAATTTCAGCTTGCATGGCAGCTTGCCATTTAGGATATTTAATAGCCTGGTTATAGGTATGGGGCTCCAAAGGAATGGAGATAGACAAAACAAAATTTTTGTGAGATGGAGAGAAAAGGTCATAGGACAAAACTGAAGATAAATGGTACCTGGTTCCATAACTTGACTTGGCAGAGTTAATTGTAGTAGAGTCTGACGTGACTGAAGATGAAGATGCGGAAGTCAAGAGAGCACAATGATAGTCATGCAGATAAGTGGGAGGATGGTGAGGTCTGGAAGATTTTCTGATTGGTATTGGAGGGGGAGATGGGGAAACTGAGGATGTAGGGAGGGAAATGGTGGGATCAGAAACAATAACAGAAGGGGGGGAAGGCTGCTGAGGTAAATCTGGAGGGAAAACAGGGAGAGGGTCCACAGGATCTGGTTCTTGAGGCAATAGTAAATTTGAGGAAGGAGATGAAGTAGAGGTAGTAAAAGGGAAAATGGACTCATAAAAGACAACATGTCGACTAGATAAAATGGCCCGAGTGTGTAAATCAAGAAGTACATAACCCTTTGTGCCAAAACAAAAACCTAAAAAGACACATTTACAAGCTCTACGATCAAATTTCATCCTATGAGACCGAAGAGTGCTAGCATAACATAAGGATCCAAAGACACGAAGAGAGGAGTAGTCTGGAACATTGTTATAAAGGATTTCAAACGGAGATTTATTATTTAAAAAAGGAGAAGGTAATCTGTTTATAAGGTGAACAACATGAGAGATGGCATAAGACCAATATATTTTTGGTAAGTGACTATGGAAAAGTAATGCTTGTGTAGTATTCAAGATGTGTTGATGCTTACGTTCAACAATTCCATTTTGCTCAGGGGTTTCAACACATGAAGTTTGATGAATGATGCCTTTAGAAGAATAAAAAGAAGGCATAAGAAACTCTGGACCATTGTCTGACTTAATAATTTTCACACAACATTGAAATTGTTTTTCAAGCTGTAAAATAAGCGTTTGCAACTGTGGACGGGCATCAGATTTAGAAGTAAGTAAATGAATCCAAGTGAAACGGGTGTAGTCATCCACAACAGTTAGAAAATAACGGTGACCATGAATAGATGCCAAACCATATGGACCCCATATATCAACATGTAAAAGTTCCAAAGGCTTAAGGGATTTAGTAAAACTGTGGGGAAATGGTAATCTCTTTTGCTTTGCAAAATGGCAAGCATCACAATGTGGTAGGTCAGTTTTACAAGGAAGAAAAGAAAATTGCTAAGCAAGACATTTGTAAACAGCTGGAGATACATGACCTAGGCGAAAATGCCACAAATCAAAAGGGGATACAGAGGATATGGTATTCAAAATAGGAGAAACTGGGGTACTTGCATGACTGTGGAAGAGATATAACCCTTGCATGACTTCAGCTGTACCAATCATCCTCAATGTGGTCAGATCCTAAATAAGACAAGTATCAGCCAGAAAAGTTATTGAACAAGGAATGGAGGATGTAAGTTTGGAAACAGAAATGATATTAAAGGAAAAGCTAGGGATATGAAGAACATTGGTAAGCTGGATGGTTGATGATAAATGCATAATGCCTATATGTGTGGCATTAGCAAGGGTACCATTTGGTAATTGAACAGGGAAGAGAGCAATGTTTTTTGTAAGAATCAAAGCAAGACAAAGAGAAACAAACATGGTCAATGGCCCCACTATCAACAATCCAGGTATGAGGTTTGGATAGAAAATTCAGAATACCAGGGGAGGTAACTGAAAGTTGAGGTTGAGTGACTTGAGGTTGAGAAAAGGTACCTGAAGGTGGAGCTTGGGGCTGAGGGTTACTAGTGAATGTCAGGGCAGAAATGTGTGGTTTCTGAGTGACAGAAGCATTGTTGAGCAAGGCAAGCAACTTATCATACTGGTCTGAGTTGAGTTGCGGCACTGGAGAAGCCACATTTGAGGCAGTGGATGACTCAGACAAAGGTGTAATAGCCATAGAATTATTCACCGCAGCAGATGAGTTTCTGAACTTGAAACTAGGAGGAAAACCATGTTTCTTATAGCATGTATCTATAATGTGCCTAGGTTTCTTGCAATAACTACAAAACTTATTATTGTTATTGCTTCCAGCAGTGTTAGATTTTAGAGAAACATATGAGGTGGACGAAGAATAGCCCCCGGACATAGTCTTGGCAGCACAAATTTTCACATCATAGCCAACATTTAACTCACGCTCTTGTTAAACAACAAGTGAGAAAACACGATTGAAAGAAGGTAAAGGTGACTATAACATAATCTGGGATTTGACGGTAGCAAAACGATCGTTCAAACCTTTCAAAAAACGAATAACGAAATCTTGCTCTTCATAACTTCGAGCATCACATGAACAACTTGATAAGGGATGATAATTCAGAAGTTCATCGTCATCTTCAATTTAGTAAAATAGTCAGAGACAGAGAGGTCACCTTGACGAATTTGGAATAATTCCTCCTAAAGCTCAGATATGCGAAAGATATCGCTCTGGCAAAATCGATCTCTGAGATCCTTCCAAACGGCTGCAGCAGTATCCAACCAGAGGATGCTTTGTGCAATCGGCGGCGAGAGGGATCGTGTGAGCCAAGAAAGGACAAGAGTATTGCATCTCCACCATGGAATATAGAGAGGATGGTCACGGGATGGAGTTGAGATCGTACCATCAACAAACTCAAGTTTATTCTTCATTTCAAGCGCCATCGCCATAGCATGAGCCCATGTGCTGTAGTTAAGACCATTGAGAGGTGGAGAAACCAAGATTAAAGCAGGATTCTCGTTCGGGTGGATATAGTAACAATGCGACATATCTTGGCTGATCTCTTTCGTTGTCGCACCTTGACTAGTAGAGGTTGGTGTCACTGTCGAGAAGGAGTCCGCCATATCAAGAAAATGGAAAGAAAATACAGGAATAATGGGAGAGGAAAGATGAAGATCTGAGGAAAGAGAACACAGGAGAGACCAGGGAAAGAAAGAAATTACAGCAATGAATGAAAAGGGAAAGTGAAGGTCTGGAGAAAGAGAGCACGGGAAGCTTCTGAGAAGAGGACAAAAGTAACACAAGGCACGAGGCGAAAAAGAAAGGGAGAGAGGTTTATGCTCTGATACCATGAGACAGATCCATAGAGAGAAGAAAATGCTTTTTCATTTCAGTTATGATATTTCTGTACATCTCTTTATATAAAGGTGTCAATACAAGTGGCAACTAACTAATTACTAACTAAAATTCTAACTTAGTTTGTTACATACAGATAATGACAGAATGCTAACTAACAACTGTACATAATGAATTAAGTAATAAGTTTCTTTACATCTAATAAATAGTGATGATGAAAGAGGAACTTTAGGAAAATCAACCTACATTTGTTACATATAATAATTTAACTAATTTTTTAATCTACTCAAATTATATATTTAATTCTTATATTAAGGATATGAGATGTAACATGCTTTAGCTTAATCCAAATTAAATTCACGATCATTGTAGTTATCCATGGTTAAAGAATTAAATCATAACCTCTAAAAATTAACCATAAAAGAAAAGAGAATACCGGTTAGAATAAATTACCCTATCACGTGGACTGACAACACACTATACAAGAGGATGGGATATGTGTGCCATACAATTGGAGATACCAACTTACTTTGTTATGTAGCTCCAATTATAAAGAAGTAATTCAATTATATCTATATGCAAATATTCAATTTATTGAGAATTGTATTGTTTTCTAAATTTAAGTTTCTACATATTGTAGTAACCATTGGAGTCTGTGTATTGTTTGTCCCATGGATAACACCATGTACTGGTTTAATTATTTGGGTCATGCTCAGAGCGGTCAAATGAAAAACGTATTCAACATGTAAGTTTGTCTGTAAAAAAATTAATTTTGACTTTAATGATGTATCTTAATATTTTGTGATCAATATTTAATCATAGAGCTTTTAAGACAAATTATATAATGGGTGGCAAAAGCAAAAATGATCATGCTGGCCATACGACTTGGATTGAACCCGATGCAAGTAGTTTATATGATTTTTTTTTTGCCATTAACAAGTAATTTTGATGCCTTAGTTCACCATTTACTTACTTACCATTTTATATTTTAATTCACAATGCCTTTAACCACTATCAAATACAAAGTTTGGGTATTACATTTTTGGTTTCATGTATGAAAGTACTCAAAGTGGATCTTATGAGAATTTGTCAGAGATGATTTATTCTTTGACGTCAAATAAAATTACTTTTGTTTTCACTAAAATGTTACCAAATTTACTTTATGAATTTATAGTTTTTTAGTATGCAACAACTCTACATTGTCAATGAGATTGATTTCATTCGAGATTTACTAGCATAATTTCTCCTCCAACATGCTGGCGAATTTTGAACTTAGTTTTACAAGTTTATTAATTAATACATAGTTAATGAATTAAGAAATGCTACTCTACGTTTAGTTTTGGTAGTTTGTTGCTTAGGTTTATTAATTTTATTGTTTTTTTAAATTGACCTGGTTGATTTTCAATATTGGTTGTTTGCTGGCCAAATAGTGATTTAGGTAGTAACAATTGTTTGCTGAACTAATAGTTGTTTGTTGCAAGCAGTTTTGGTTTAGATTTTAAAAACAATGCAATGAATATAACTTTTAAAAATAATGCAGAACTTCTCATGTTTGTTTTAGGAAAAAAACAGACTTAACAACTCTATCGGTCACGCTCTTTTTGGCCAAAAACGGATTTGATATTATAGACATGGCAAGTCCACTTTTTTCTTAAAAACGAATGTGACAACTTAGTTTTTCACATTTGTTTCCCAACATACGTGATAGGAAAATACTTTTAACATCACTAATATAGACGTCCCCCACTAAATAGAAGTGAAAAGAGAAAAAAAAGGATCATGTGAGAGAACTGCATATTATAGTAGTGGAGGTTGCTCCAATAGATTAGAACCAACTTTTCACTACACCATACCATTTGGGCATCCTTGTGTCTCGCTTCTCAACTAGCTAGGGGCAGAAAGGCATTAGTTATAGATTGACTTGTCCAATGAAGCAACATGACTTGTTGGTGACATCCTGATTCATTATACCTTAACTCGTCATCAGTGACGTATCAACTAGCCAGTTGAGGTATCTATCCTGTTATTAATGATACGTTGACTGATTATCATTTATAGCACATTAATTTATCAATTGGTAAATAAAGATAAACTCATCTTTTTCAAAATTTCAATAAACTACTCCCGTGCCACTAGAACTTGACAAAATCATTTGAAGATTTCCTGGAACTTAATATTAATTTCTCTCAATAGAGAACTGTGTATAATTTCCCTTCAATAATCGAATCTCTCAACGAGTTAGTAATATACTCACTTCCGGCCCCACAATAATGTAGGAAGTAATTGATATAATTTCTTCCCAAGGAACCTTCTTGGAAACTGCCTCGACGTGTTGTCGCCAACATTAATATGCGCATCGTTTACATATCGATGTTGATATATGTGTATTAATAGAAAATTGACTTCTTTTTTCTACAGTTTAATTTGGTTGGAAGGTAATTCTTAAACATTGTCTTGGAGCAGCTTTATCATTGTAGTTTTGGAGCTCGATTGGAAGTCCTTTTAAGAATAGTTTTTACCAAACCATCCATTGATTCCGACATACAATAAAGTAATGGCCATTATCACACTAACAAGTATCAACAAACCAAGCCATCCACCAAGTGGGAGCTATTTATTGGTAGGTCCCACAAATGGGCTGAAACAAAGGATAAGAAGATTACGATGATGGGATAAAGCGACGGAATCCCAACAATGTTCAACGATGATGAAAATAGCAAAGCTCAGAGGAACAAAATGAAGCAAAAGTGCAAAATGCTTTAACGGCAATGACTTGAGCCAGAGAAGATGGAAACCCAACGCAAAATGGTTGTAGAGTGAAGACCCAAGAGGCCAAAGTGCCAGAGCCTGTGAAAGTCGAGTCTGGAGAGGCAGAGAAAGACATTTTTAGGGCAAAAATCAAAGGGGATAAACTATAAAGACGTCGCGAGAAGGTACAGGAGAAGAAGATTACGGCGAAGAGAACAGTCGCCGGAGGAGGGGGTGGAGGAGCTGCAACGAACGGTGGCGCAATCGCGCGGGAAAGAAGACGGCACGGCGTGGAGAGAAATTGTGGCAGCAGTGGGAAGTGGGGACCTCTGATTTTTTTGAGTTTTGCGAGCTGTGGGGACGGCCGGTGTCAAAATTTCAAACCTCAATCAATTTTTTTAAAAAAATAAATAAAAGGGATGAAATGATGTTGTTTCGTCCCTGATCAAACAAAAAAAAAACAAGAACAACCCGGGGAACTCACCTAACCCGGCGGGTTCCCCAAGTTGGTTCGGGCCAATCTGGGTTGGTCCGGGTTGACCCAACTCGGGGTCAATGGTCAGACCGGACCGGATCACCTGCCAGTTCGCTGGTTTCCGGTCTGGTTTTCATTACACTGGAAAAATCACACAGCAAGGGCCTAGAAACCAAAAAAAAATCCATACAAAAAGATTGTTTGTTTCTTGTTGATTCTTTGTTAATGAGATTTTTTATTGCATTTAGTATCATTGTTGTTTAACTAGTTAAAATTATTTTCTATATAAAAGATGGATGGCCTTATTATAAGTCACTTGCTGTGGTATTGATTAGATTGTTCCAATATCACCTTTATTTAAAGTCATTAACTATGACAGAATATAATAAAAAAATTATTCCATGTTCATACAGAGTTAATTACTTAATTTAACCAGATCTCTTTGGTCCTAATAGAGTGGCTAAAGATGCCATATAATAATAGATATATGAAATAGCACATAGTTCTGTGTTTGATCAAACAAAAGAGTGTGTATTGTTAAAGCGGAGAATTAAATTAATAATGGCAAACCAACTAATTAACTAATGTATAAGCTAAGTGAGAGACTCGATATAGTTTGCTTCTGGACAATTTGATTTTGAGCCAATCCAAAGAAAAATTAGTTAAACATGTTCATATTCAATTTTTTTTGTTATGAAATAGAAGTTTTGAATAGCAAAGAATTTAAGCGATATGGGTATTTAGATTTGGGTAAAAATAATCAGAAATTGTTGCGTTTGGATACTGAGCATTTTTAAGGGTGATTTTAAATCCGAAAGCTTTAAAATGTTGATTTTGATTATTAAAATTGATTAACAATGTGCATGTTGCTTCATATGCGCCACCTCCCCACTCCACCTAACCCTTCTTTTGCTTCGTCATTCTCTTACAAACTATGCGTCACTCTACTCCCTCCCTCTCTTCAATTTCTTCGCACCACACAGTCCCATCGTCGTCTTCAACCTCAGATCCAGGAGCTTTCGATTTGTTTTGTGAGATCTAGGCTCAGATTCAACTCAATCTACCCTCAATCTCTACCTCGCTTTCCTCCTCGTCCGCAGACCGCGAGATGTCGGCCACCACCAATGGCTTGAAACCTGAGCTTCTGTCGCCGCCGCCAACAGAAGCCACGATGTCTGCTGGCTATGCCAAACAGAGGAAGGTCTGCATCGACCACATGCTCCAGTGGCACTGCGGCGAGTTGGGGCCGTGGCAGCTCCGGCACTTCATGCTGACCCTCGCCTGGTCTGTTGAGGCTTTCCACACCATGGCCATGATCTTCGCCGACCTCGAAACCAAATGGAGGTGTGTCGACGTCTCAGGCTGGGACTCGACGGCGACCAGAGTTTGTGGTCTCGGACCCGGGTTGTGGAAGGGGGTTGGGGAT
Source organism: Vachellia pachyceras (assembly GCA_025593235.1). Classification (NCBI taxonomy): domain Eukaryota; kingdom Viridiplantae; phylum Streptophyta; class Magnoliopsida; order Fabales; family Fabaceae; genus Vachellia; species Vachellia pachyceras. The sequence goes on along the minus strand of JANTPZ010090884.1, from coordinate 2,977 downwards.
GCGGAATCCTCGACCGCCGCAGAATGGGGTTTGTTTTACAGGGGATGGGAATAACGGAGAGGAGAGAGCCCACGCGTGGCAAAAAATGTACATCTCACTGTCGAGCAAAGAGAAAGAAGGAGATTTTCTGGCGATGAAGGGATGCAAGCTACCTCAGACACCAAAGAAGAGGGCCAAGATCATCCAACGAAGCTTACTGGTGAGTCTTGTTGGGTGCCCTCTGGCCGAACGCGAAAACTTCAAAATTATTTTTGTTCCTTTACCCTTTTATATATATACACCTAGTTGTTCTTGTTAATTATTCCATGTGTATATTAAAGCTTGATCATTATTTTATATAATATTATTAAGACGCTTTGGTGACTTAATGGTTATATAATTCTCTCTCTGTTTTTTTAAAAAAAGACAAAAGGTGGAGATAACAAATCTCATCTTTACCAACTTTTGCCAAAAAAAATCTCTTGCTGGTGATCGATGCTGATGAATATTTTTCTTCGTGGGGATGTGAGGGGAAAAAAATTTCAGTTCGCCAACAAATAATCCATAATGGTCCCCACAGATTTCATATGAATTAACACACACACACACACATATTTCGAAAGATCATATTGAGTTCCCCATATTTTAGATGTACCCATGTGTCTTTCACACTTAAAAAATAGATTATATTAATTAATTAACCATGTATATTTTTCCTGTTAAAACATTTGTCCATCATATATATTTTTGGTCATGAATTCTTAACTACCCACAAGACCCTGTAGCGTAGACTAAAGGGTAAAGACTTTGTTGGTCAAGGTCGTCGCTAGAGATCCTTATTAAATCAGAACCAAATTAATCTCAAGCTTTATTGCTCACTGCTCGAATGCTCATCAATGGTAATAATAATCCATCTCATGCCCTTTCCCTTACTCTATCATTTAATCCCTTTGGCCAAATTTGATCCAAGAGTCGCAGCACTTGCTGGTTTTCGGTTATTGAGATATAAGGCCAAATTTGAAGGTATATAACTATATATATATATATAATATTATCTTCTTCATTGCTTCTCTTTCCCACCGTTTCTAAATCTTCTCCTTAAGGTTTAATTTATCACTCTTGCTTCATTTTTTATGTGCTTTCATTTGGGTTTTGATGATTTATTTTACTAATCAAGAAGGCTTAGGTGTACTTAACAAGAGCTTGTTTTAGAATGAACATGATATAAAAATGTGCAGGTCTTAAATTAATTTGAAACAAGCATCATATGTGTGTATATACAGCTAAGTATACAAGGTTTTCGCTTTCCAATTACTTTGTTGACCTGTAGAATTATTGAATGATTATTTGGAATTTATACTGTTCTTTTCATTTATATAAATCTCATCGTATTAAAATTCAACCTATGTTGATACATTAGACCAGTGAACTAGTGAATTGTAAAAATATATTCACACAAGCGCAAACATCAATCTCAATTGTAAGTTGAGACTTTGGAAAATAATTCTTTGTTTGTGTTTGATTTTAATAAGGGCATCCTTAAGAGAATTTGTAGTTGAGACTAATCCCTCCGAAGGTTTAGAGAACAAAGGGATTTCACCTCTTCTAAGAAGTTCGTTTCCTGATATTTAAATTTGTACTCTTTTCTTTAGGAGGGTAAAAATGTTTATCACCTTAACCAAGATATTTGCTCTATATTGTTGATACTACCTGTCATTCTCTATATTTGCAGTAAGGCCAAATATGAAGACGTAAACCAAGATATTCCCACTGGTCTTGATTATAATATAGGAAAAAACTTAACTATTGTCATGGTTTTTAATTAATCAAGGAGTGGTAGGTGTTTAATTTAAACAGATAAAAAATGCGTGAATTTGTAATTGTCTACTTCTCAATAATTTTGCAATCAAGGAGAGAAAATACATAAAAAAAATTACGTATTTTATCTTTATTTAGAATCAAGTGGGATTTCAAAAGAGAACATGACTAAAATGAAAGAGAACTGATGTCTAGAAAGTTTGTTTTGGGTTGGGGTGGGGGGGGGGGACAGATGGAGGCTTAATTCCTTTATTCTCCAAAAGCTTATAACATTAGCTCCTCTTGTGCCCTTTCATACCAGAGTTCCTAAACCCAATTAACTAATTAACTACCCATTATCATACCCTACCTGAACTAACTCGGTCTCTCATTTTATAAAGGTTAAAGTATACTTTTAGTCCTTTATGTTTGTGTCAGATTTCATTTTAATCATTTAAGTTTAAAAAGTGCACTTTCAGTCCCTCAAACTTAACGCTGTTAGTTTTTTTTAACGGAAATTACTGACTCATCAAATTTAATTGATGACTTAGCAATAAAACGTTAACAAAGCATACTTACTATACATTTTAATTTTAATTTAATAATATAATAAATTTGATATTTTAAATTGTGTAAAATAAAAAAGATTTAAAATAACAGTGTTAAGTTTGATGAGTTAGCAATTTCTGTTAAGAGATACTAACGGCGTTAAGTTTGAGGGACTGAAAGTGCACTTTTTAAACTTAAAGGACTAAAGTGAAATATGACACAAACATAAAGGACTGGAAGCATACTTTAGCCTTTTATAAATTAGTGTAACTTATTAACGTCCGTTAATAGTAATAATTTATAGAGCAGCGGTTGATTCTACTTCAGATTGCGCAAATGAGTTCATACCACTTCGAGAGAGTCACTTGGTTCTGAGACGTCAAAGTATGGTATAATACCTGAGATTAGCTGACCAAGATATTGCACCATCCTTGAGAATCACAAGATTGAAGCTTTCACTATCAAGAGAGCCCATATGATTGATGCGATTGTGCCCAACAATGGAACCAAGACCATAAGAAGCAGCACATGGACAAGAAATCCGAGGAGTGGATCAAAGGTTTTGATGATCACAAGGTAAGGATTTTCACTTGGAAGAGAATATTCTGCAATCAAACTCAGAGCGTAGAGGCTTATGTTCACAAAAATGGCG
>JANTPZ010090883.1:0-27454 GCA_025593235.1 Vachellia pachyceras | reverse complement strand
TTAGGCAACCCGCCGCCGCCTCCCCAGCGTTGTCGAATCTAGAAAAGGAAACGGCGTCGAGAGGAGCTATGTTCACGCGTACGGCAGCACCGTTTGGGAAAATGCCATCGTTTGGGAAAATGCCGTTATGAAAATGTCAAACCAAACGTATTCTCCGTTTACGTAACAGTTCAAAAGCCACTTTGGAGTCCTAACGGACTCTCCAAACGCAGCCGTTGTTGATATTTTTGGGACCCACAATGGTCGGAAACAATTGAAAACCCATAACGGTCCGATCGATTAGAAAAACATAAGTTCTCTTGTCAATGGTGTACTCATGCTGATTCAGGAGATGGAAATTATTTTTGAAAAAAAATTTGAATAAAAATTTAGTGAGTTGAAAATTAATAAATGAGTGGACGTAAAATAAATTATATGGTACTAATATATACTAGTCAACGCTGCAGCTGAACCGTTCAACTACACTGAGTCCGCCTTTGGCTGTTGTTGATATTTTTGTGACCCACAATTGTCTGATTCATTGGGAATACGTAAGTTGCTGTTGTTGGTATTTTTGGGACCCACAATGGTCCGATTCATTACAAAAAACGTGGCAGAGGTAATTCCCCCCGAAGGAGACGATGGTGGGGAGCCACGTCATCACTGATACATCCAATCAAGATTTCTTTGTCGTAATTCAATGGTAGGGATTGGATGAGATGAACAAGGCCATAGAAAACATTTTTTTTTAGTTAAGGCCATAGAAAACATTGAATAAAGCTATTAATAAAAGAAGACCAGAGAGAGAAACTTGAGGGAGAAGGAGTGGGAGAATACATCTATATTACTTGACCAATGCTTGATGTTTATAAGTAAATCCTTAGGGGTATTTATATTATTTTACCTTTTCAATTAACGGTAGAAATCTACTCAATTTAATGGTCTATATTGTTCTTTCAGAATTCTCTCTTAAAATATTTAAAATCTAAAATTTTTCTCTAAAATATCTATATATTATACAAGTGTGGAAGAATATAAAGAATTTTAGGATGATGAGATGATCCAATCTGTTAACACTTGGTTTCAGTTATAAAAGATTTAAATCATGGGATGTTACAGTTATATAATGCATAAAAGAATTAGTTTGTTTAGCTATTGCCTAATATTAAAGAGCCAAAATAAACCCAAGAGGGAGGAGGAAATTAGAACATAAATGGAAGAAATTTTTGGAGTTACAAAGCCAATTTTATTGGTTAGGAATTTCCCAAAAAAAGACTTAATTTCTAGAACTCAAAAGTAGCAAAAAGAAGAGAAACTATTTACTTATATTAGAAGCAATTGGTTGGATTCAAGAATGTTTACACAGTACATGTTGAATAAGGGAGACACAAATTAATATAAAATACCATTATAGTAGAAATCAGAAAAAACTAATTCATGTGTGTCACATATGTCACATGCTTTCGTTTGAACTGTTTGAGAGTATATACTAGCAGCACTAAGACTGACCAAACGGTGCAGAAATTGTGAATATTTCAATATATATATATATATGATATAAATGTACTATATTGTATGAAGTTATCTTAAGACCTTAGAAAACATTTGTTGGTAAAAAAAAAACCGTAGAAAACATTGGTCAAAGCTATTAATCAAGGAGCCATTTTGATCACTAATTTACTGAGAGATTTAATTGTTGATAGAATTCCGTGTAGGAGGTTGGGGGAGTGGAATATAGCTGGCAGCGCTAGATTCAGATCTGGTTCAGGGGTTCAAAATAAATGGTTTTAAGATAAATGAGATTTATTTTTAATATGTTTTGAGAAGAATTTGAGTCAAAATTTAGCGGGTTTAAATTTAACAAATAAATGGGTACAAAATAAATCACATAATATTAATATATACCTAATTTTTTTGGAAGTTAAGGGTGCGGCTGAATCCGCTCACATGATGGTAGGGTCCCACTTGATAGGACAGGTTCCGGTGATCCGCTGCACCGTTAGAGTTTCAGTTGTTTCCAAGAAATCTCATCACTTGTCATTCCAGCAAAAGCCATTGCCTCCCTTCTCCATCAACACAGCATCATTCTACCTTTCCAAATTAGTCAATTATGATGTCTGGGCTCCTTTCCCTGCAGTGTCTGTAAATGGCTTTAGGTATTATATGCGTCCTTTGTAGATGACTTCTCATGTTTTATTTGGTTTTATCCTCTTAAATCCAAAAAGTGAAGTTCGTCAAGTCTCTTTCATCTCTAGCCCACTGATATCATACCCACTTCTGCTGCTTAAACACTAAAGCACCCTACTGACTGGAAAAAGATCTACACAATGAGTATCACGCTCTACTTAGCAATCGAACGTGGGGCCCTGTTCCGTGCACTCTTGATATGAATATTGTGGCCTGCAAATGGATTTTTCAGCCTAAATACCATTGTGTATTTTTTCAGCCTAAATGAGTATCACGCCCATGGCTCCCTTGAATGACTATACAAGCTCGTCCTGTGGCCAAAGCTTTCCACCAACAACCGGGTAAAACCCAACACTGTTCGCCTTGTTTTGTCCATTGATATCTCTCGTGGCTGGTGCATTAACCAATTAAATGTGCAAAATGCCTTCTTCCATGGCTGTTTGATTTCCACTAATTAGATTTCTCCCTAAGGGTGTAATATCCGTGTTTTTTCTCTTAATCGGAATCAGGGCTAAACGGGTAGCCATCAATTAGTTAAAGTCCCAAAGAACCACAAAATATGAAATGGAAGGGTAAAAGTGTCAATTTAGAAAAAGTAGAAATTTAGAAATCAAATTGCCATTTTTTAAATTAAAGGGGATTTTAGTTAATTAAGAACAGCCAAAAGAGTATTTTTAGCCGAAGTTTGACCAAAATAATTAGAAAATTTTATAGGGTCTCAAAAGATAGAGAAATATTTACTAATCAATAATTGATACCTAGTTTAAGTTAAAATGACAAAAATACTCTTTAAGGGAATTTTAAAACTTATTTAATATTTGACTATTTAATAAAATAATTAACCATATATAATTGTTTAAAATACTCATAGGCCTCGTATCCTACAATTCAAAAGATGGGTGGAGTTTAATATTTAAAAAATTCCACACACTACACTCTCCCAATACAACAGGCCCAATAATAACCAAATACAAAAATGATCGGAAGAACCATCTAGCTATGCTCAGTCTCATTATTAGGGCTTGTTTGGCCTCCCCAAAATCCATTCCTACGCTTATCGAGATAAAACTCCTCTCACATATTTACCTCGGAATATGTGTCCGTTCTCATAACGGACTTTTTAAATAAGCCCTTAGTCTATTAGTATCATTTTAAAACTGATTGAAGGCTTAGAGCTTGTTTGAAAGTCCGATATAGAATAACTTTTACGGAGTTCGAGATTAAATCTAGGTTTTAAAGAATAAATTTCAGGAGAATGACTTTTATGGATTCCAAAACAAAATCTAAGGTTTAAAAATGTGATTGTGTTTGGAAAGTTATGGTGATAATAGCTTTTCCGGATTTCGAGATAAAAGTAAGTAGAAAAGATGAAATAAAAAGAAATAAAAAAGAGAAAAATAAAATTTATTATGAGAGAGTGCATGATTTAATAAGAAACTAATTTTTTCAAAAACTGTGTTTTAAATTTAGATTTTGTTACAAAACTGAAGTTTAAAAAAATGTAAGTATTTGGATAAAACCCAATTTTTTGTGGACTTTAGACCATTCAACCCACTTCTTTGTACCTGGTCGACCTAATGTATCTCGTTCAGGTCTTTGAATCGACCCAGCTTTTGCATCTTCTTCTCATTCTTTTTTCCTTTTCTTCTCTTCTACACATCCGATCCCTACCATTGAATTACAAATTGAGTGGTTGAGATTCAGTACTTCATAAAACCATCATTTTTTTTCTATATTTAGGGAGTCTACAGTCGTGAACTTTTCATATTAAATTTTAATAGTTTAAATTGATTTATTTAATTTTACGTAATATTATAATCATAATTTTATAAGATATTAAATCTTAAACGTTTATTTTTAAGAAAAATAGAAAAGAAAATAATGGTTTTATAACAATTGACTCTCAACCATTCATTCTTTAATATATATATTAAATTAGTTTTCATGGACAATTATCTATACAAGTTAATTAATCAAATTCCCAATAATTTTAATGCCTTCCGGCTTTTCCTGGATGCCTTCCCAATGTTCACACTAGCCATAATGGTAGAAATCAGAAAAAAACTAATTCATGTGGGTCACATATGCCACATGCTTTCGCTTGGACTGTCTGAGAGTATATACTAGCAGCACAAGACTGACCAAACGGTGCAGAAATTGTGAATCTTTTAATATTCATGTACTATATTGGATGAAGTTATCTTTAAGACCATAGAAAACATTGAACAAAGCTATTTATCAATGAGATATTTTGATCAATAATTTACCGAAAGATTTAATTGTTGATAGAATTCCGGGTGAGAGTTTGGGTGGGAGTTGAATATAGTTGGTAGGGTCCCACGTGGCAGAGTTTAGGGCACACTTGAGGTTTTGTAGTGTGTGGATCAACAATGATCGCACACCTCATGTGACTTTCACTCCCACTACTTTGAATACTCTTCTAAGGATGACCCTCTTTGGTACTGATACAAGGGAAATGAACCTTTTCGTGTTAGTAATGGTTCACCAATGCAAATTACAAATTATGGTTCCGGCACATTCCCAAATTCATTTGGCAAATATTTTCTCACCCACCTTTTACATTTTCCCGGAAGTCACTAAGAACTTAATCTCTGTTAATAAGTTTTACATTGAGGTGGTTTGGGTAATATTTTTTTTCCACTTTCTTTTCATGTTGCACACAAACTGAGGCAAAACTCCTCTCATATACTTACCTCGGACCATGTAACAACATTTCTTCACCGCTTTCCCAACTGACCCTAATTGACAAAGATTTTTTTCTCTGAGTTTCATGCTGGTTATCTTTGTGTGAAGGACGAGCGCACAAAGAAGCTTCTACTTCGGGGACCAAGTCTTAGGAGATTATATCCAGTCACCCATCTTCAAGCTCACTCCTCTGTCCGTTCCTCAGCAGAACAATGGCATCAATGCCTCGGTCATCCAGCGTTTTATTCCCTACAATCGAACGTGGAAACTTGTTCCCTACACTCCTGATATGAATACTGTGGGCTGCAAATGTATTTTTCAGCCTAAATACCATGCTGATGGCTCCCTTGAATGACTAAAAACTCGCCTTGTGGCTAAAGCTTTCCACCAACAACCGGGTCTGGATTTCTCTGATACATTTTCACCAGTGGTAAAACCCACCATTGTTCGCCTTGTTTTATCCATTGATATCTCTCGTGGCTGGTGCATCAACCAATTAAATGTGCAAATTGCCTTCTTCCATGGCTATTTGATTTCAATTAATTAGATTTCTCCAAACTGTAATATCCGTGTTTTTTTTTGTAATTGGAATCAGGGTTAAACATGTAGCTAATTATTGGTTAAAGGCCTAGAGAATAAAAGAATATAAGAAGGAAGGGCAAAAGTGTCAATTTAGAAAAGGCAGAAATTTAGAAACCAAATTGACATTTTTAAAATTAAAGGGCATTTTGATAAATTGAGAAAAGTCAAAGGGCATTTTGATCAAAGTTTAATAAAAATAATCAGAAAATTTCACCGGGTTTCAAAAGATAGAGATATTCACTAATTGGTAATTGAGGTCTGATTTAAGTTAAAATAACAAAATACCCTTTACGAGAATTTTAAAAACTATTTAATGTTTAGTTATTTAATAAAGTAATTAGCCATTTATAATTATTTAAAATACTCATAGGCCTCATATATATGATTTTAGAAAAGAGAAACTAGCTCAAAAATTCTATCATTTTATAAAATTGATTTTAAGAGAGTCAGAACTAATTTGTCGAATCGAAAGAAAAAGGTACAGAAAAACCCCAAAAAAGGTTTTCTTTGTAAATGAATTAAAGAGCACCTGGAGTGGGAATTGAGGAAGAAAAACTAATAATAGAAGTAGAGGGATTATAGGAATTTTTAAGGACACTAAATTGGTCAATTAAATAGAACATCCCAAAAGGCATTTTGGGAAGAAAGTTTTCGGGTAAAGTAACCATAAAGTAAGCCTGTTTACATAAAAGAGATTGTAGGGATTGAGATTGTTCCACAAGTTCTCTTCCTATTGAAAAGAGAAAATCAAGAAGAGATATTAACTTAAAATGGTGAATTATATCATAGTAAAGTTGTTTTATCAATGTAAGTGGATCCACAAGCTTTAGTTGTGAATTATTTGATGCTCCTTGCTCAGAAAAGGAAAAGATGAGCATTAAGGTGAGTCAACCTGTGTCCAAAGATAGTAAACCAAGGAGAAGTAAGGAATGTTGATCTAGTTCTAGAATTGGGAAATAAAGACAAGCTCAGAATTGGGGTGTAGTTCTAGGAGGTAGGCAAGGGAATCCAAAGATTTTGGAGAGATTAAAGATGAGGGAGAAAGGCTTCAATTATACAGTGATTTTAATGTCAGAGCTAAGTCCATGGAGGATCTCTCTGTTTAAAGATTCAATAGATGCATGGGTTCAGATCGCTTGTCCCCGATTATCCATTGACTGGGGAGATGCTTTTGTAAAACCAGTTTTGACTCCTTTTAAGGCAGAAATTGCACTAGGAATTATACCTGGTTGGTGGGAGAAAGCTGTGGTGAAAAATAAGGGCTGTGAAATTGATTCAGGTTGTGTAAAGAGTGATACATCATGCAGTGACTGTAACTGTGTAGATGCAAATGAAGATTTTGGTGGAGAATATCCAATGGATTATTATGCCCAAGATGGTGGGGAATGGAATTCCTCTTATTTGAAGAAATCTTCTCGCCCTACAAGAAGAATAATCTCTGTATCTTCTACTTCCGTTAGCACCATTTCTTAATGCTACGTTTGGCATGCCAGAAAGTGTATTTTAGAAACAAAATGAGAGCAATTTGTAAAGAAATGGTATAGGTGTATTTTTCATTTTCTCTGGGCAGTATTATTTGTTCAAGTAAATTTTATTTTTATAGGTACCATAATACATGTAAAGGTATGCTGCCATTTTGATAAATATAAAACGAAGATTGAGCCTTTTAGAAAGAAGTTACAGATAGGGGGCCTTGTTTGGCAATAATTATGAGGAGCCCAAACGCATATTCAACAATGTTTTTCCGTAAAATGAGATAATTTCCTTCACATATTTACCTCGTCTTGTGTAAAAGTACTTGTCTACCGTGTTATCAAATGGACACAGGAATAAGAAACTCTGGAACATGATTTTGTTATAGGCCTTTACCAATAGTTCAAATTCATATGATTTTTTTTTTGCCAACTCAAATTCATATGATTGATTTTTCTTATAATAGAATTTTTAGGTGAGTTGGGAATTAGGTTTACCAGGTAGAGTATGCTTCTAGGCTCGAAAACTCAAAATTTTAAGATGACTGATTTTTAATATGCCCGTAATATTGTAGTTTTAAAAGTTGTTTAACAAATCATTTTTCTTTTTTATCGAGGTTAAGGTGCATTTGAAGTATTTTCCAAGGTGTATTAATTACCATAAAGTATTTTGTAGTACATTTAACATGTTAAAAAACTGTGAATTATTTTTTGGTGAGTAGTATTTTTCTAGGTGTATCTCAACCTTTAAAATATTTTTAGGTATATATAACATGAATGTATAAAATATAATTTAAGGTGTAGTATACACTTTAAAAATACTTCAGAGTGGCTGATGCACTATAAAATATTTAGGGTGGATGCACTTGAAAAAATACTTTAAAGTTTGAAAATACTAAATAAAATATTTAGCCTTTTTTATAATGCTGAAAATACTACATAAATAAAAACAAAGGAAAACACTTTTGGAATATGCTTTTTCTATTTAAAATGTTTTAACGTCATAACTAAGCAACATTTAAAAAATTAAATATGTAAATTAATTAAGATTCAAATATATCTATTATTACTATCATTTCATGAGATCTATTTTAAATCAGAACCCATGAATGAAAGATACAGTATAATCAACTTAATTAAGTTGAAAGTAAGGATTATTCGAAAAATAACTTTATTTATTAATTGTTTTATTTTCAAGTATAAATTTTGAATTGTAACAAATGATTATAGACAAGCAATATTCAATTTTCAATAATTTACAAACTTCATTAAAAACAAAATATAGGGAAAATGGCAAACAGAATAAGTAGTAAATAAATGTTAAACAATTATGTTTCACTAAATTTATTAAAGAAAAAATAATGAAATAACTATTATGAAAATAAAAAATACACAAGAGATTGAGACAGAGAGATGGAGAAGATGATAGAAAGTTCAACAAGAAAATAAAAAGGAGCTTTCTTTCCTTTCATTTTATATTCTTCAAATGTGTGTACAACACATCTATTTATAGGGAATCAATATTGGATACTAATATAAATAGTTACAAGGAAAATAAAACATCATAATTGTATAATCAAATGTTACATAGAATAAATGTTAGAAACTATTTAATCAGAGGTTACAAGGTAAAATGTCATTCAATATAAGAAGTAGGGTGAAAAGTCTTTCTTTATGGACGTCCATATACTATAATTTCATAACAATAAACAAAATGTGAGTATGATATAAAATTTTGAATTATAGCGTATGTCAAACAAAATAAAATTTATTAATGAAAATTATTTTTATATCAATAAAAATAAAATTTAAATTTAGACTATTCAAATTCAATTAAAATGTAACTTAATATAAGTGGTAATTGACTTTTTAGAGAAATTAAAGAAGTTAAATAAATTTATATATTTATTATTTTTTCATATTAATTTACCTGACTTATTAATTGATATATAATTTAATGATATCCACATGCATTTCAAAATTTATATATAATCTAAAATAATTAATTTAACTACTTTAATCTCTAAAAAAATGAAAAGTCTTTCTTTATGGACATCCATATACTATAATTTTATAACAATAAACAAAATATGAGTATGATATAAAATTTTGAATTATAGCGTATGTCAAACAAAATAAAATTTATTAATGAAAATTATTTTTATATCAATAAAAATAAAATTTAAATTTAGACTATTCAAATTCAATTAAAATGTAACTTAATATAAGCGGTAATTGACTTTTTAGAAAAATTAAGGAAGTTAAATAAATTTATATATTTATTATTTTTTCATATTAATTTACCTGATTTATTAATTGATATATAATTTAATGATATCCAAGTGCATTTCAAAATTTATATATAATCTAAAATAATTAATTTAACTACTTTAATCTCTAAAAAAATGGATTGGGGCGTATATTAAGTTCAAAGTATTTTGGGAGAAATTAATTGAGGTGGACATTGAGGTTTTTCATAAAATAAAAACAAAGAAAATCATTGCTTCTTTTCTGAAAAATGTACTATATTATTTTTACAAAATGATTGAATATATTAACAAAATGTTATTTTTTCCATATCTTTATGAGTTAGCTGAAATGATTTATGAATTAATTAATATAAAGTTATTTGCTATCAGAGTCTCATCCTCGTAGCCCTGAAACAGACCTCTCGTCTCAGACGCGGACGCCCTCAGATCAGACAGCCCCTCGGCCTCACTCGGTCACTCCCTCAGAGTCTCAGCGGCGGCGGCGCAGCCCGTCACCTCACTCCCTCGGCGTCTAAGCGGGTGCGGCGGCGCCTCCTTTGGTCTGGCCTCCCTCCTGCTCCTTCAGCGCTGCGCCTCCATATCCTGCCTCCTCTCCGGCTTCACCAGCTTTGATCAGCGTTTTGCAGATTCGGTCTTTCATTCAGGTGAGTGTCTGAGTTTGTTCTCTCAGCTATGGTTGATTGTCATGTTCTTTATTCTTGTTAGTCAGCTTATGTTTCTGTTCTAAGCTGTTGATTCTGATCATAGCTTCAGCTTATTTGTGATGAAATCTAGATTATAATTAGTATACTTTATGGATTATTAAGGAATATTGTTGTAGTTGATTTTAACTTTTCATTCCAGCATTCTGTCCAAGCATATCGAGCGAACCATAGAATCATTGTAGCTGCAAATATTCATGGAATTTCCAAGATCCTTCTTTTCAACTCGTGCTATATTTTTTTTTTTTTGAAATAGAGAGTAACTTGACGTATTGGAAAATGGAAGGTATGAGAAAGATTCAATGACACAGTATTGCTTGCTTTGGTTCCTTGAGTTTTGTTTCTTTCTGATTGTGATCTCTGTGAGGAAATTATGCGGTATGCGGCTAACGGGCGGTGTTATAAGTTCATATAAAAGGTTATTTAGGAATTAAGATTATTTTCATGTTCCTGCTCAATCCACTTCGTCAATAACTTGGGATTTGCCTGTCAAATTATTCCTTCTTCAAATTCATACCAGTTGAACATCTATATTTTCAAATCTTTGCTTATAATGTGGTCATAATTTCTGTCATTGGTTTTATTTTATTTTATTTCTGTAACCCTCACGCTTCAGACAGCTCTCTAAATACTGAATGTTTGTACTGCATCGCCTTTATGGGTATGTATGTTATTATGAAAATTGAGAAATCATCACAAAACTTGGACTTGTAAATCAACCAAGAAATATTTTGAGATTAAGTTATAGAGGGAAGAGCTCCTAAAAGTAGAAAAATTGTCTTTTGCTACTCATTACTATTGAATTTCTGTCTTAGTGGTTCATAAATTGAACAATTTGGTGATAAAATGAAAAAGACAAGGAAACATAGTGTTGCTTACTCATAAGTTCATTTAATTTCTATTGCTGATGTTTGTTGCTAATCTCAATTGTAAACTTACAGTGCACTTGAGTTTTCTATATTACAGAACATTATGCATCTTGGAGTTAAAATTTCATTCTGAAGTGTTTTGCTTAAAACTCAAATTCATTTGATAATTTTTTTTATTGGAATGATGAATCTGAATTTCACTGAACTTGTTCTATGCTGTTTTTTTTATGTTCTTCAGTCATAATTAATAAATAACTTATAATCTAGACTAGAGAAAAAAAGGATGAAAGCCTAGATGCGTTGATGTATCAATCAATAGTGGACTTTATCAGACATAAATTAGTAATTGGAGTTTTTACCAAGTTAGATGATAGCTTGAGCATAAGGCAAACTGGAGGCAAAATAGTTTTAGTCTGATGAAATACATGCCTATTCCCTAAGCACCATATTATAAGGATATCTTTCCACATTCTTCTATTATTTTATTTTTTTAACATTTTGGTGCTGCATTTATCATTCATATTGTACTCTTTTGTTCATAGTATGTTACCTCGAGTTCTTTTGTAGGATTTTTGGGTCTTTTGCTATTCACTTTTCTCTTTTATTGGATGGATAATTCTTGTCTCCAGGAAATAAATAGGAAAGATGCTATGTATTAAGAGTTTAACGATTTTTTCCTTTTTTGGGTTATATGTGTGTGTGTATGCCTACGTAGGTGTACTATCAGTTTGTTTAGAGTTTGATAGTATAATCCTATATTTTTCATGACTGGTGCATGTTTTTTCTAACGACATGTGGCTCCTTGACTGCTTCAAGTTTATTTTGATTACATATTAATGTTGCTTTCATTTTCTTCATATAGCAAGAAGGGTGTCTATGGCTGCAGAGTCAAGCATTCAAGGCTCAAGGAAACGGACATTGGAGGCATTGGAGAGGAGATTTGCTGTTGCAAAAGCAGAGCTTCTCACACAACAAAAGAAAAACAAAACGAGTATAAAAGGTGATGGGAAACAACATCATGCTGTAAGCTATACCTCCACTGACTCTTCATTGCTTATATGTGGTCCATCAAACACGCCTCCCTTGAGCTCATCTTCCAAGAAAGGTAATTCGACTTTTAGTTTTTATTTTTTTTTTTGTTTTCCTCTTTGCAATGTTCCACCTATTTTTATTAAACGTTTTGAAAATGCTATTGGTGCACACTTTATGACTATGTTATATCAACCTCACTTTATTTGAAGTTAAGCACTTAAATTTGATTGAACTTCCCTCTTCATCATAAAATGTATGCTGCTTCCATGCTTAAATGCACATGCTAAGATTCTCTAGTAGCTTTGTCATTTAAAAATTGAAGGTGGTGTAGGTTTATGTCTCCCAAAATGGAGAAAAGCCCATATTCTACTTTGGTATTTATATGACTACTTTTGGTATCCCAGAGAGCTGTAATATATGGTTTTTCCCATTGGACTAAAGGTGCCACTTACAAAATGTCAGATGTTTTATTCCTTGCGTTTATGATGAATTTAATTTTGTGATCATGAATTGAAATCCATTGCATAAATTTCGTAGCACATAATTGGTTTTCATTATGTATAGTTTGTGTGTGTTGGAAGAGTTAGATTCTCACTGTGTATTTCATATGATACATCTGCATCTTGCTGTGGTGGCAAAAGTTTTGGGATTTTATTCTGGTTTGTCCATTTAATAGTTTGCATAATCTTGGTCTTTTAGGGAATTTCAGTTTCTCTGGCCAGGCTTCTTTGCAAGGTACTAGACAAACTATACAATGCTACCTTCACACACCAGCACATATACGTACATGCATATGCATATATAGACACCTATATATACATGTGTGTGCACGTGTAAATATATTTACACATGCATTTTATATCTACATGTAAATAGACACACCCACATGTATACTGTTTGTGTGTGTCAGTGTGTCTGCATATATTCTAGAGCTATTTTATTTGTATAGACCAAAAGCGACTTGTAGTTCTTTGCAGGCAGTGTAGAAGATGGTCCAACTTATGCACCGCTCTCTCAAACTGTACATGAAAATCTCCTAGCAACTAAAGAAGAGGTATTACTTTTGCTTTGAACCCTTTTGTCAAGGTTAAGAAAAGCAACTCAAACAATTTAGTACAAACTTCTATTCAAGGTTTCAAAGTTTCACCAAATAACATTGTCTAATTAACTTTCATCTTCTTTGAACGCAATAAATAATTATTTATGGGAAATTTAATTGTTGATTTCATTAATACCTTTCATATATTTGAAAAAGCTGGTAGATTTTAGTTCAAGAGTTAGGGTTAAACCAAAGATGTTGAAGTCTCTATATCTTTATACCCCTGGATAATGCAAACAACTCCCCTCCCAAAACTAAAAACAAAAAAAAAAAAATGAAATGGCCATATATTATCCTTAAGATAGCCAGAATTTTGGAAATTTTTTGTCTTCACATGTCAAAAATGAACCACCGCTTCCCTTTTTGTTCTTTTTGTTCCCTGATTAGTTCATGCAGTTTTCTTCTGGGAGACAAAGTTCAGTAAGTAGCATATTACATGAGCTTCTTCAAAAGGGAGATTCAGCTCCAAAATACATGCAAGGATCAAGAAGCATGAAAATTGATAACTGTATCCTTCTTGATAATCTTGTGCAAAGATGTGGGGCATCTTCTGGTTCTCGCACTAGAGCTTTGCAAGTTCATTCAAAACGATCCAAGAAACACATGTCTATGAAGCAGCATAAAAAGCATGGGACATTGGATCTTCCTCAAGAGCTCTGGCTGTAAGTTTATCTTTTCCAAGTTGAATCATCCCTTCTAGTTTTTAGTATAGCCTTAGAGCTGTAATTGTAGAATGTGGTATTGTGTCCATGGTGTTTCATAGATACTTTTCAATTTTCTTTTTTGTTGCTTCTAGTTTCCTATTGAGTACAAATAATCACTTCAACAACCGATGATGATCATCATTTTCTAATTACTGTCCACTTGAATTGCAGATTTGATAATTTCAGGCCAATGCATGAATTATGGAAAGGTTACATGCAACGACTTCTTAATGCTACTGGGTAGTTCTTTCTATTTTCATCTTTAGCTGATTTCATATGCATGAATCCTAAAAGTTATGATTTCTCTCTCTGATGGCTCTTGTAACTATGAACGTGGTTATTTTTTCAGGAAGAATCAATTGGCTCAATGTCTTGTTGATGCAGATCTACATGGTGCCATCATTCTAGGTTTGAAAAAACTTGATTTTTTCCATGCTTATTTTGCTTTAGAATGTTACTTTTAATTGTACGAAACAGATGCCAAAATATGCGAAAATAAATTATCCTGTTTATCTCGTGTTTAAACATGTCAATATCTTTCCAAGTTTATTATGGTGGTGCTTTGTTAATGGTAAGTTAAGTTGTGACTGATCGACAATAATATTCATTCTCCCAGAAGCTACTTAGGTGTTAGTACGTACATATGCCTTCAATGTAAATCGAAAGATGGGTTAAATTTTTTTTTTTTTTTTGTGGAAGAGCCAAGACATATCAAGACCTATATTGTCTTCAAAACCGCTAATTCAATTTACAATGGATTTTAGCCTAAAAAGAGTCTTGAGCTCTAGATTTTGTCACTGCTTAGACCTGCAGAGTGCAGACAGTTTCATTTTCATAGCCTATGAATCCTGAATAAACAATTAGTTATTAGAACTTATGCTGAATATATTAAAGTATTTTGCACCTTTAAAGCTATGATAAATCTAAATTGTCAAAAAAAAAATCTTTTATAAAAAAAATCAATTCTCTTATTTTATTTTTTATTGCCATAACTCCTGCTTGGTGGATCAACTTATTTAATCTTAGTATATTACTAAGATATTTTTTTAGGACTCCTAGGGTAAAATTTTGAGCAATATCATCTCAGCCTCCACCTCCACTGCAGATATATTTTTATCCATTGAGTGTCACTCCCTTTAGTGCTTCCGTTTATGCTTTGCAGTTGTGGAGTGTAAAGTAACTTCTTTTACTGGAGTTTGTGGCATTGTGATCCGTGAAACAGCAGAAGCATTCGGGATAATTACAGAGGATAACAGATTTCAAGGTAGTCCTTGCACTATTTTAGTTCTCTCTTGAACTCAACTGATGCATCTCATTCCCACATATAATGTGATACAAGCCTTTCATTTCTTTCTTATTTATTTAATGTTGCAGGATAAGCCTCACACTGTTTGTATGTTCAGTTTTTGAACCTTACTCTGTTATGAATGTATGTGGTACAGGCCTTTCATTTCTAGGCTTTCCAAAGTTTTCAACTTTCTATGTTTTATTCTTTTGCATCCTATTATAACACTTAGAGAAAGACAAGAGAGTCAACAACAATTTGTAGTTTGGTCAGGGCCTTGCTGACTTACTTGTCGGAGTTTTGGCCTTTAAGCCCCCATTTCTGGCAGCTCTATGTTCACTTATCTGGCATATGTCCAGCCACTATCACCAGTGGTCACCCAGCAACTTTCTGAGTGATTCTTTGGCCTTTCGCAATTCCAGGGGTTTTTCTGCACCGACTATTTTTCTAAAAAAAAATTCAAAACTTCATTTACTTTTCTAATAATCCTATAGTCAGTTCTTTGTCTATTTTCTATTGAGTATTGTTATGACCATTTATCTTTGGTTACATATCATTTTGGCTACTATTCTCATCATGCGTCATAACGGTGGCACTTTTCCCCAACTTCGTACTCCAACTATTCTTCCCACTTATCATCCCAGTGGTGCTTTTCTCGAGTTGTGCATCTTTCCACTCCTTTTCATTATACCACCTTGTTCAACTCCTCTTAGCAATGCTCTTAACCCACTATTCTATTGGTGTTCGATACATTATTTAAGCAGTCTTGTTTTGAAGTCTCCTTGTTGATGTTTTAATATGGCAAGCTAACTTTTTGTGCATCACGTCATTTTGAGACCCTTTACTCTTTTTGGTAAATTCTAAATCAGCTTTTACAGTTGCCTCATGTCAAGAGGGCAAATATGTGGGTAATATTTTGTCATAGGAGTGCTGGCTGATTAATGTTATTAACTAATTCTTATCATTGAACTTTTTTTGAACGAACATTTTTCCTCTTCTATTACGTTTCCTTGGAATTCTTTAATGCTCAAGGGTTGCAATCTTTGTAACTAGCTTGATGTATTCAGATTCTATATTCAGTGCAATAACGGCTGGTTTTAAATTTGAGGGATCAAAATCAAAATAGAGTAAACTTGATAGACCAAAGATTTTATTAACCTAATATCCTTCTTAGATTGACTACACTGTCTAGATGTTGGTTGCATCTCAATCTATACAACTTCCACAATTGTGAACACAATCTCCCATTAAGCATTTCCATCCTTTTTATTCTTTACATATTGGAAACAAATTTACATATGCTTTCCTTTCATTTGATCGTTTTTTCCTATGTGGTTTACACTTTTGGCTAATTTTCCCTTTATTTAAAAAATTAAACATGATTTAATCAGGATTTTAGGTCAATTGTAAACTGTCAATATATACAAGAGTGCCGTGGATTCAAATGAAATGTGACTCATTAGCTCATGAGATTAACTCTGATATGAAAATGTTTGCTAGGTTGAAATGTTCCCTTCGATGAGTTGTGTTTGAGGACCAGAAGTGCTAAGATCACCTTTACTGCTTATGGTGGTACAAAATCTAAAATTGTTTTTATGTATCTACTGCAATGCATGGACAAGATTGATCTTGACTGCCATTACTTTAGTACCTTAACTATTTACTTTAAAATTACTAAACTGTCAATACTCAGATATTTTATTTGACCTGACAATTTTTTCTATACCCTATGAATTTTAAATGGAAAAGCTCCAACAATCCCCACACAAAATAATATTACTCAATATATAAGATTACATTCTACAACGTTGAGTTGATTACTTTCAGCTGAAGACACTGGATGTGAAAGCTACTGAAAAGGGTTAGAGATAGGATCATGATTACATTTAAAAACTCTAAAACATAAAAAACGAGCCTTGTGGGACTAATGTATATATAGTTCAGCTTATTAATTACATTTAATTCTAACATTTCCCTTTCTTTCTGTTTTTCATCTTGCAGTTGTTCCTAAAAGGATTTCGGTATTTGTAATCTGTGTTGATTGCTGGAAAGTCACTCTTTATGGGGACAAACTGACTTCAAGAAAGTTGGGAATGTGATATTTTTATTTCAGGTAATGTCTTGATGCTTCACGTAAAAAACATTGATTCTCTAAACCCATGGGTATAAACAAGTTTGACATACAGGCAATAGAATTATGAATTTAATCTTTGAAACCACCAATGACTTCTGAGTTGTGACAATGAGGACAGTAAATCTAATTGGCTTCTGCACTCTGGAACTTGTATGCTTCAGACACTGACGCCGCGAGCTTCTTCGGCTGGGCGAATAAATTACACAAACCTTAACTCTGAAAAACATTTTGGAAAGAACTGTGTAATTCTGGAAGAATGTGTTAGTAACTTGAGTAAGATTATGATACTAACGAAGACTTTGATCTAATAAGTTATAACCAAACTTGCCTCTTTTGTTGATCAAAGCTGTTGACATTGTGTAGTAAGTGGCTCTATGTTCTCAAGGGCCTGACCATGATTGCATTGAAATTACAGTCAGATGGTCATTTGGAACGAAGCTAATTATATTATTATTGGAATCAGTTGATCTTTGTTGATATGTTTTAAATGGAAAGGTTAAGTTTGTGCTACCAAACTTATGTACGACTCGTTTGCTAATACATACTGATAACTCTAATTTTTATTATATTTGAGATATATTTTTGATATATTTGAAAAGTTATCAGTATAATTTTAAAAAATTCTGAGTTCAAATTAGTAAATCTATGATTCTGAATTTAAATTAGAAAATCTAAGTTTTTGAGTGTAAAATAGTAAATCTATCAAATGATGTATTATCTTATGGATTCCTCAAATCATAGATGATAATAGTAATTTAATATTTTTAGAAATTTTTATTTTTATTCTATTTTGTTTATTTTTATTTTATTATTTTGTTATTTTTTTAGGAAGTAATAGAGAGATAATGTTGGCAGATCCAAAGAAAGATAAAGATTACAAGATCAAGAAAAAAAACAGACACATTCGGTCTTCACATCACACGCCCAAGGAGTTATCATCATCTATTATAATGTAGTAGTGGATAAGATAATGACCCAAGTATTGAACTCTACTATAATTCTTGATTTAAAGATATTTTGCATTTGATCCCAAGGAGTAAAAATACAGTTAAATCACATACTTCTTGTTTGTTGGCTGGCAGATTTATTACAATTGCATAGGTGCCCTTGAGAAGTGGAAAATGGTAGAGTTTGGAATCAGTATTAGGCCAGAGAAGGAGAGAACAATCACAAGATTCTCTCTTCTATGACCCTTCAAAGTTCACTACCGTGGAGCAATCTATCGTCTAAATACAAAATCAGAATCTATCATCCAAATTGGAACAGTCACTGATGCGGCGAAGACGTGACTAGGGTTAGACAGGGGTCAAAGTGGTTGTAATTATCTTATTATATTAATTTAAGTTTAATTGTATATTAAATTATCACATGAAAAATAACAATTAATATCCATAACTTTGTGGTCAAGTAAAAAATTTGATACGCATATATAATCATATAATATCCTAATTTTGTGTTTTGGTAGACAATTTAAACCCGTTTGTAATATTTACTATATATATATATATATGTATCTCAACTAGCTAAGCATGACATGATATGTGTGTAAAAGCTAAGGAAAATCTCAACCCGTTAGTAATTTAAGGAAAATCTCATTTATTGTTATTTATCAACTCTTGAAATAATGAGTAAAATTGGTAGACATATTTCAGTGGATTAAGATGATGACTATATATGGGGAAAAGTAACCAAGGGTGTAACATCATTAATTACTAAGTGTGAAATAAGGACAACTATATATTTCTTTATTTTCAAACTTTGATGCCCTTGTTTTAAGAAATGAAGGTTTATGTTGTATCTTTTTATTTGTATTGATGCATTTTTTTATTCAAAAGTGTAATAATAACACCATAACCAATGTTGAAAAATCAGATTGGCCGGTTCAGATTAAAAATTGGTGAACTAACCATTTTTCTCTAGTTTAGCACTTGAGCTAAAGGGGGAGGGGTAACGACCCGCCTAAACCAAGGCAACCCAGTGGTGACCCAAGTGGGTTACCTTAGTTAAAAAAAGCTGTA
This sequence comes from Vachellia pachyceras, assembly GCA_025593235.1. Classification (NCBI taxonomy): domain Eukaryota; kingdom Viridiplantae; phylum Streptophyta; class Magnoliopsida; order Fabales; family Fabaceae; genus Vachellia; species Vachellia pachyceras. Next base: position 8,416 of record JANTPZ010090883.1, on the reverse strand, counting down.
ACCACTTAAATCCAAAGAGATCTGAAAAAAATGAAGTCATAGAAAATGGGAGAAAATAATCGAAAAGGGAAAAGAAGACAAAAGGTAAGTCAAGTGAATGAGCAACCTCAACCCTTTTGTTTCTTTCTTTGTTTTCTTTTGCCAAGCCTCAAATCTTTTCTTTTACTCATTTCCTATTCGTGCCCTTCCATTTAAACCTTTTCTCCTCCAAAGACTAGGAGTGTAGGTGAACCATGAAGCAGAAAGGGAGTTAAGAGGAAACATGAAGCATGAGGTTGACTATTTTTATTTTTAATAGTTGGCACATGTTTTGATACAGTTTTATGGGGAAAAAATAAAAAATGAACGAGAAATAGAGTGAAAAGTTGAAGCTTGAAGACCTGGAAGGTATGAAAAGACTGGAAGTATATAGAAACCAATAAGCTCATGGAGACTCTGAAAATGCTCTAAAGCTTCTATATTCTTCACCGTTTTTCCATACAACCCATGCGTCCTATTTATACTGCTAGAGACAAGTACATTAAACATCTTAATGGCCTCTTAATGAGAGGTTACAATGGTTACAAATAATTAAGGAGCATTATTATTAAAAAGAAACTGCTTCTTCATGACCATAATGGTGCCATTCATTCTTGCCATTCATTCTTCCGTTTCAGATAGTTTGGTGTGACAAGCAATAAATGAATAAACATAACCAGGGATTCAAGGAAGGATGGAGGCTAGATAGCTTGATCTTTATCTAACAAGTAACAACTAGTAACAATAAATGAAAAATTATAAACCAATGCAAGAGAAACGAAAGAAATGGATTTCCACAAAAAAAAAAAAAAAAGTAAAAATGTTTTGACGGGAAAATGAAGGCAATTGTTGATTAAAGGAATTTAATAATGTCTTTGATTGTCAATGGTTATTAATTTCAGTGACGGAGGAATTATAATTTATAAAAATGAATATTCTAAAATTAAAATTATTGTATTTTAATATTATCAATTAAATATTATTATTTTAATACGATCAGTTTACACTAAAGTTGATCCTAATCTAATCCATTAACCCTTAAATCACCGCTTCAACCAGTTCGGTATCTGATCTGGTTATCTAAACCTTGCTAATAACATCATCAATTACTTACGATTCATAAGATTTGGGAAAAAATAAAATTCCCATCTACATGATCGAGTACCGTCATTAATCAGCACATGCCCTCGTTATTAATGAGCATACCATACCATGGGCTTGTATCTCTATCATCGGCAGATGCTCGGAATGGTTCTGGGTTCTGCCTTCTCATGTTCATCAAATTTGACGATTTCAGGCTGCACTGTTGTTTTTCAACTTTCTACAAACAATCCTTGATAAATACTTCTGATTCTACATGTAAAAATTAGCAAACGAGTTAGCAAGTCTTTCAATATTATACCCCTCATATTTTTCATAAATAACTACCCAAATCAAGTAGATCAAAATGTCAGTTACAATTAATTAAAAGCAACAAATGTGAAAAAAACGTTTTTTTTTTCAATTATACTAACATGAAAATGATGAGTGAGAGAATAAATAGATGAGACAAGATCAAATCAGTGGGAAAAAAAAAAAGAAATGCAAGGGACATGTAATTAATTATAGGTCAAAACAGAAAGAAATACATTAAATTTTTAAACAAATAAATTGTTGCTTACATTCATGATTTAACATTTATAGCTATCCCTATATGAGAGTGTTATTGTTATTATAAATAAGGATAGAAGGGAGTAATTTTTCTCTCTCTCTAAACTCTTCCCATTAACTACAAATTATAGGAGTTTCCTATCAAATGAGTGATATCCAACACAAATGATTCAAAAAGTACTTTAAAGGAACTAATACACCTTTTTTATAAATAACTAACGTAACCGTTTTTTTTACTTATGTAGATTAGTTATATGGTCCATGCATTCAGAACAATAGCCAACAGAGACAATAATCCTTACGACTGGGTGTAATTTTGTTGATGATAGTCAACTGTGCCATCGGAATGACTGCAGTCTGAATTCAAGTATCGATACCTATTTCTAGCCTAAAATTAAGGAAATAAAGAATGCAACCAGACTCATCTAGGAATTGACTGCACAAATCATACAACACCATTGTATTCTATCACAATCAAATATTTAAATAAATTGTTAACCAAATGATCTAATCAATGACTTCAATGAATATTCTTTTCGGTCTTTCTTTACTTTTTTTTAAATGTACATGTCCAAACCCACCTTAAATTATTTTCTCCCATTTTCTTTCAATAGGCTCTTTCTCTATTATGAGTATTTTGAATTTTATCTTTTCTTATATGACCACAAATATATTTTATTTTATTTTATTTTTGGTAAAAACCACAAATATATTTTAACATCCTCATCTTTGCTACCTTAACTATATAATTTTGTTGTCTCTTTAAAGTCCGATGTTCACTGACATATAAACATTGTTAGTCTTATAGCGACTTGATAAAACTTTTCTCTAAGCTTATTAAGAAGCTTCCCATCACAGATAACTCTAGTAATCATTCTCCAGTTGAAGATCCACCTTATTGAAATGTCTCCAATTTCACCATCCTCAACGAATATCAACTTGAACCGCCTAGGAACAGAATATCAACTTTTAATTCAATAGAAGAATCCAATTACAACGAGTAAAAATAAGCTTCAAACTTGCTGCAATTCTTTCCCAATATTTATAGAAAACAGTTTTATCAATTCTTTCCCAATATTTATAGAAAACAGTTTCATAAAAGTTTCATATCAGAGGGAAGCCAATAACTTTAAATTGCAGTAGCTATGCATAGCAGCTACCAAATAAAAAAATAAAATAAAATTGGCTATTTATAGAAAACAGTTTCATCACCATAATACTCAAGTCTTTCACGTTATGTGTCACACAGATATTCAGTTATCTAGTATGGAATCATGTTACATATCATCTTTAGCATTTAGGAAACAAATTCATACAACAAATATTTGGTTAAACTCATGCATTATCAATGTATACTAACCATGCCATGCTAAGGATAGAAGGGAACTTTTTATATGAACATAAAAAAGATTTGATCAAAACAAGCAGCAGCAACTATAATATTTTTAAATGAACCCCTTTCTTTAACTTGCAGTCTCTGTCAATTATTCTCCGAACAGAGAAAAAGTTTTTTTATTTTTTTATCTTCTTCCAATCTAACGTTAAAGGCTTTTAAAGTGGTTTTGAATTTAGATCATGAGCTCATAATGAAGCTGACTTCTCAACTTATTTAGAAACCCGTATCAAAATCTGAGATGAATGAATAATTGAGCCATCTAGTGCAATCTTGTTACCTTCGTTCAGTGGGTAAACAGGTTTTACTTCCTCAGCCATGTATATGGTTCAGTCTGATGCAGACATTAACTACTGATACGTCCAAGTTAACCAGGGAAAAGAGAAACATGATCTAATGCAGCAAGTACCAAAAAATGGTTAGATTCCAGAGGTATAAACATGAGCTGATGAAGCATAATTTATAAGCAAGTACCAAAGAAATTTCGGTGATGTCCAACAAATGCTGAGATCAAGCAGCAAGTTCCCAAAAAAAAAACGGTCCATCAAGAATAGAGATTTTTCTTCAACCACAAATATTAGGGAAAGTTATGCATATACCTTCAAGTTTTCTTCAAGTCTCCAAGTTTACTGGGGTCCTTAATCGTAGGTAATAAGCTACATTTCAGTGAGAAAAGTTGGTCCCATCACTTTGTGAATGATAATTGGTTTACATGTTTGTTGAATAAGGTATCAATTCTTCGTAAGCAATTGACTGCTTCAGGCTAAATTTCATCCAAACATTAGGTCACTCTCCATCACCACTCACTTCTTGTTTACCCACTAAAATATCAATACTTTCAACTTGTATGTTATGATATAAAACTAAAATCCATATCATGAATGGACGTAATATTTGTCATCAACTTGTCTATCATAATGTAAATTTCATCCTTCTGCGGATGTTGTTCATCCCCAGCATAAAACTTGTGGACCATACCTCTCAAAAAAATTGAACTATAACCTGGTTCCTTTTTCACACCTCGTTCTTTCATTATATTTCTCAAACTAACTCCTTCTTCATATAGACCTGATTCTATATATGTATTGGACAGAAGGACATAGGTAGCAGGATGCTCTGGCTTAGTGGATAGAAGATTTTGAGCAGCAATTTCTCCAAGCTCTGTATTTCCATGGATCCTACATGCTCCTAACAAGGTCTGCCAAATCATTTCATTGGGCTTAATTGGCATCTTTCTTATGAACTCCACTGCCTCATTTAAGTGGCCAACACGACCCAGGAGATCAACAACACATGCAAAGTGTTCCATTTCTGGTGCCACACCATAGGTTTCCTCCATTAGATGGAAAAGGTTCAGACCTTCATCGACCTTTCCTCCATGGCTACAAGCAAAAAGAACACATAATAATGTAACAGCATTCGGCTTGGCACCCCATTGCACCATCTTCCTGAAGAGCTGAAGGGCGCCTTCACCAAGACCATGTTGAGCATAACCTGATATTATGGCGGTCCATGTAACAGTGTCAGGGTTGGATATCCTTTCAAATACCTTCTTTGCATCAAATAGGTTGCCACATTTAGCATACATGTCAATGAGAGCACTTTCAATGCAAGCTTCAGTAACCATGCTGGCTTTGCATATCAATCCATGAAGTTGTTGGCCAAATTCTAGTAAACAAAGACCAACACATGCAGTGATCACAATAGAAAAGGTGAAATCATTAGGGACGTAGCCTTCTCTTCGCATCAGTGAGAAGTTGATCAAGGCTTTCTCCCACTCAGAAAATTGACAATATGCGGTCACCAAAGTAGTCCAAGACACTATATCTTTCTCTTCCATTCTATCAAATAGTATCTCTACAGCTTCCAGCGACCTACACTTGGCATATGCATCAGTAAGGGCATTCAGTGTACTAATTTTCATCACATCATGTCCATATTTCCAAGCCAAAGCATGAGTCTCCCTCAAGAATTTCAAATGCTTCAAAGCAGCAATGGAGTTGAAAACACTACAGAAAGTATAAACATCTGATTTGACATCATTTTGACACATTCTTGTGAACAACTCCAAAGCTTCATGGTGAAAACCAGATTGTGAATAACCTGTTAACAATGCATTCCAAGGTGTACTTACTTGAGAAAATGAGAACTTTGAGTCAAAAAGAAACCGTGCATCAGTGAGAGAACCACACTTAGCATACATATCAATCAGAGCAGTTCCAACTACAGTATTGGAATCCAGTCCCCATTTAGATGCAAATCTATAAATTTCATGGCACTTGTCAACATAATCTAACTGCCCAACAGCCTTGGAAACGCTAATAAAGGTGGTGTTATTAGGTATGGTCCCTGATTCAACCATGTTGGTAAAACAATCAAAGGCTTTTGCATGCAAACCATTTGAGGTATACCCAGAAATCATTGCATTCCAAGAGACAATATTAAGTTCTGCCATGGTGTTAAACACCTTTGAAGAATTCTCAATCTTGCCCAACTTTGCATATGAATTGAGAAGCGATGTACTGACAACTGTGTGAGTTAGAAAACCTCTGATAACAACTTGGGCGTGCACCATCTCAATAAACTCAATGAAACCTAAGCCAACACATGACTGCAAAACAGCAGAAAAAGCAAACCCATCTGGCAAGACTCCTTGCTCTATCATCATGGAAAAGAACACTATTCCATCAGAATAATGACCATGCTCATTTGATGCAACAATCATGACGGTCCAAGAGAACACATTTCTCTGAGACATGCCATCAAACACCTTACAAGCAGCATCATAATCCATGCAATTTGAGTATACATGCATTACATGATTTAACAACACTAGGCAATCCTGGTCTGTAAAGTTTGATTTTAAAACATACCCATGAATAGACTTTGCCTGTTGGAGTAACCCCCATTCTTGACAAACTTTCAATAGATCGACAAGTGATGATCGATCATGGAATTCAAATGCGCAACTGATGTCATAACCTTGATTGATGGCAAGGATTGAATTGTTGGAGTTCCAGAATAAATTCAAATCTGCAACACAAAAGAGATGAAAATTCAAATACAAAAAAATTAAAAGTGATTATTTATCAGTTTTCAACCAAACATTTTTTATAAGGTGATTCCATAAAATCTTTCAAAGAACCAACAAGAGGATGCAAGGACAGCTAGATATTTATGAATTTTGGGAAGGTTCTGGTAACATACAAATGAAAAAACGTTGATGACATGTAAGAAACAAGAAACTTTAAAGGATAAAAGCATACCCTTAGAGTCATTGCAAGATACTCCTTTACCAGCAACTGAAGAGCCTATAGAGTCACAGACCACAAATAGAGAACATTAACTCAGGCTTAGTAAAAGTGCAGAAAGTAACCACAAAAGCTTCAATAAACATCCTAGAATACACTTAGGGTAGACATCACAACCTCCAACCACATAAACAGATGGTTCAAGATGACAAAAGATTGTCCTTAGAAAGAGCGGCACGCATTATATATTCGATCCCAAAATAGTCATCATCCTAGTAAGTTGTTCCACAAAAATTAAACCAAGAGGAGCCATTTTATCCCTACCAGAAACATAGTTATCATTGTCCTACAAAAAGTAAGCCAAGAATAGCCATTTTCTCCTTGCTTAAAGAGCTTCTCAACCACCCAAATTTTGATTTGATTTTTCATCCATTTAGATTTAAAATTCTAACTCAAGGCTCCAAAGTAATCCTTTCCTAGGGAAATAGCACAATGGAGGGAACCTTCTTACTAGATGGCCCAAAAGCATTCATTATAACAAGACTATTAAGATTGTCTTGAGACAAACATAAAATATTTTATCAAATGCAGAATGTCCTTTTTCTGCTAAAAATTATTGGAGAAAAGGAAATAAGAAACTCACAACGAAAGTGCCTCCTACTTTTGCAGCACATGCAGCTTCCAAGTCCATTTCTGCGCTATATGTCAGTGAAAAATATAAAATGCACCAGCACTGATAATGGTTTTGAATTTTAGCTTTATATTGCCACTCTAATAAAGATAAAATCCCATAAATAAATAAATAAATATTGCCATCAGAACACCCCCCCAAGAAAAAAAAACAGCAGAAAAACTAGCTACACAAGAACACAAAGATTAACTTAATAGCAACCAGACATTTGTCAATCCTCGTACTCAGGTAAGCAACTCACATATTTTGGTCATTCCAGAGAAAAATTAAGCAGGTTGGTTATCTCCATAATCAATTGATTTATATTCCTTTTCTCTCTAATGTTTTGGTCCAAACTCTACCAAAGAAAAATATAAGCATGGACCAATAAATTCCTGCTTTTTAGATGAGATTATAGCATAATCGCTTTTCATCTCCTTCACAAATCATGATTCTAAAATATGAGAAAACCTTTTTAACCTTTGCCTTAATTAGCAAGTTAAGACCATGACAATCTGTGCATTTTTCGACTCATCCTTTGTATAGAGAGCTATCCTCGATTCATAAGTTGCATGTGGACTCCAAGTCTTAAATTAAAATTACCACTATCAAAACTGGAAGTATGTTATACACACACATACGCCATCCATAAATAGCGTCACGAAGATTTAAAATCTTAGACTATCTTTCACCACTCCAGAACTGTTACAATGGAAGAAATATAAGTATATCATTTAAGATTAGTGCACGATTTCGACTGCCAAATTGAACCATTACAAGAAGGGAATCAAGACTTCCCGACCAAAATAGCAAGCATCATAGAAAACAAAACGTCAACAATATACAACCGGTAAAGGTATGTTTCTTTACATCAGAATCCCAAAAGTGGATGCCACGAAGTGCAACCTAACAATGTATCAGACCAAACTAGAAGGAAGGCGAAGATGAAGAATACAAATAACACTTGAACTACTTATGGGAAAAACAACAAAAAAAAATCGCAATAAAAGAGTATAAAAGGAGGACATAAGTACGATAGAGAGATACCTGTTGGCCCAAAGGCAAGATATGGCACCAGAATCCTGAATGTTGCAAAGGGTTTTGTCGATTGGGGATATAAAAAATTGAGGCCAACGAGCTAGGCATGAAACCTGAGCACGATGAAACGATGGCCGAGGTGGAGACGACAAAGAGCATAGCAACCCTAAAGATGGAGAAGATGGCCATTGGCAAGTTCCCATTTCCACCGTTTTCTCTGCTCTCTCCACCGGAGAGTGCGATATGGCTGGATTGATTATCTTTTCTGTCTCCTCTTCACTCTGCTAGTCGACATTTAGAACAGGCAATGCCTTGGAGGATTAGCGATGCTGTTTAAGTTGACCGATCCGAATAACACATCCTAATAATACAACAATCCATTCGGTGTAAAATATC
>JANTPZ010090882.1:0-30179 GCA_025593235.1 Vachellia pachyceras | reverse complement strand
TTTCACAGGCTTGCAACTCGAGTTATAAAGAGCCAGTGACTCGAGTCATCAAAACTTGCAGTGGATGACTCGAGTTGCTGATAAAAGTCTTCCCTGACTCGAGTTGATTCAAGGCTGACTCGAGTTGCTGTATTCAGAAGTCTCTGGATGAAGAAATAAAGGCAAGTGACTTGAATTGCTTATCATGTAACTCGAGTTGTTGCACACGTTTAGGCATGTAACTCGAGTTATTGGATAGCAGTGACTCGGGTCAATGAAACTTGAAGATGATGACTCGAGTTGCTATTGAAAGTTTTCAAAAAACATAGTTGTGCAACTCGAGTTACTCATCATTTAACTCGAGTCATTGAACTGAAATACTTAGTTTCAAAAGATTTCAAGAATCATTCCCAAATCCTGCCATAAAACCTTTGAATGTTTTTGTTATCATCAAAACAAGGTGCCAACATGATTATCATCCCAACGAGCCTTTGCCTCAAAGCATATACTATTGTTGTTATGTCTTTATTAGTATCAGAGCACTCCGGACACGCGTCATGGCTTCCTCACCTCAAAATCCTAACCAACCTGATGATTCGCCGTCTTAAGCTTCTGCACAGCCATCCGCTCACTCATCCCAAACTTTTGCGCATCCATTCATCTCAATCAGCTCTGCTACTCCACTCATCCCATCCTCTATGCCTCCAAAAATGTTCACCACTTCTCCTTCGTCGTCAGCTATGGTGTCGACCAAATTGGTTCCTCTCCTTAACTTGCTGAGTCAAGTCAGTCCTGTGAATTTCTATGGTGTTAACTTCCTGCTTTGGGAAACTATGCTTGTGCCTGTTATTCGTGGTCATAGGCTCAATGGTCACATTTTCAGCACCAAGGCCATACCGCCAGAGTACACTCTCGATGCAAACGCAGATATCATTCCCAACCTTCTATATGATGACTGGCTTATCGCAGACCAAATTTTGCTCACCTAGCTCTACGGTACGATGACCATGGAAATTGTATCTCATCTCACTCAGTGCAAGACATCTCAGGAACTCTAGATTGCTGCAAAAAGTGTAGCTGGAGTAAACACCAAAGCTCGTGTGCAGTTACTGAAGCATATGTTCCAGCGAACAAGGAAAGGCTCTCTGAAAATGGAGGAATACTTGACCAAAATGAAATCTCTCATTGAGAAGTTAGCTCTTGCAGGCAGCCCAGTTTCGTCAGAGGATCTTGTTGCTCAAGTTCTTTCTGGTCTCGATTCTAATTACAATCCTTTAGTTGTGTTTTTGGCTGACAAGGACAGTTTGAGCTGGATTGAGGTGCACCTTAAGCTAGTAACCTTTTGAAGCTCGTCTGGAGCAACTGAGCGACGCCACCACAGTTACACATGCTTTTGCCAACATGGTTGTGAGGTTTGAGTCTCACAGGCGTGGCCGTGGAACTTGGCGAACAATCGTGGCAGCAAAAATCGCCCTCATGGTGGTCTTGGCACCTCCAAAACCTGGAATACTGATGCTAGAGCTAACACACAAGACAAATCACACTGCCAGTTATGCAAGAAGTATGGCCATGAGGTGCACACATGCTACAAACGATATGATAAAGACTATGATGGCTCAACTGAGAAGAAGGCTAATGATTTCACTGGCAGCTCCTCTGTTTCTGCCTACACATTAATGAATGAGGCTGGGAATGATCCAGCTTGGTATCTTGACAGTAGTGCTACTCACCATGTTGCTTCCTGTGACATCCATAAATTTAGGATTTATAGTTAGTTGTTTTAGATTTTGTTTAGTTAAAGATAATAAAATAAATTAAAATTTAAAAGAAGTATAAAAATTTTGAATATTTATTCTATGGAAAAAATAAAATATAAAATAAAGTAATTATAAAAGATACTTTATTATGTGTGTAAACTTATCTTATTATAAAAAATAATAATAAATTTCTAAATAACTATTTATGATATTATCAGTATTACTAGTAATAAAAATAATATTATTAGTATCTCCTTTATTTAAAATATATATATATATTATTCAAACAACCCTAACCCTATCCCTATAAAAGGCCTCGCCTCCTTATCAGAAATTGAAAACCTGTCGCTACCGTGCTCTCTCTTTCTTTTTGCTCTCCACATCTACAATGTCACTTTGGTTCCGGCGCTACAGTACCGACTACTGTTTTGCAGGTGCTTTTTCTTTCTATCTTGTTTTCTTTCTTTGGATGTTTAAAAAAAATGGGGGAAAGCCTTTCCACTTACTTTGAAAGAAAAAAAAAGAGAGATCTTGTCAAGCTTTCCTTTATGTCTATCTTACTGTTGAAACCTTGACTAATTTCTCTCCCTTACTTTAAAAAGAAAAAGAAAATCCTTCCCCTTGCGTGTGGCTGGGCGTTAGATACATTCATACACACACCCATTTAATTTCTGCTGTCATTGAGGATGCCTTGACCCTTCTTTAAAAAAAATGTGTCTTGTCCCTAGGGTCATAGTAGAGGGTTGTAGAGTCAGAATATAGCTATTGTGTGTATGTCTCTGTCATCTTTTATTATTTATATATTATATAATATATATATACAGAAAATGTGCCCTTACTGCAAGGTTAGTTACTTTTTGCCACCATCTCTTATTATTATGATGTATTTGTTATATAATATATATATATATGAGCCTGAAGCTACAGTTGCGTGGTACCTTTATTTGTTGTTACTATTATTCTTATTATTTCCCTATCATTTAATTTTTTTCTCACCATATTTTATTATTATTTATTCATAATATAAAAATATATGTATACCTGTATATATCACGTGTGGAGCTGTTGTTGAAAATTGTGCCATAGGGGCCAATCATTGTACCTCACATATTATTTATTTTAATGTATTTTCTCTATTTAATTATCATAACCTTTGTATGTTTATTATGATAATTGCATCCATGGGCAAATTATGAATATTATCCTAAATGTTCCTGGTCGGTTATCTCTGTGGGAACAAAGATAAAGTAAGACCAGTATGACTTTGATAAGGTATGGAGATACGAGTCAAAGTCATAAGCACTTGTAAGAGTACAAGGTGCTGGACGGACCCGCTATGAGAAAGCTGCATGGATTAAGTCATTAGCTTATCTCATATGTAATCGCGTCACAATGCCCTTTGACCTGAGATCATCATGGATTCCTTCATGAAAGTCACTAAGCTTTAACCTAGTCAAAAGTCACCTTTGACCGGGTGATGATAAAGGCTATAATCGGGCTTAAGGGTTTTCATGGGATTTGTCCCTCACATTAGTTAAGAGATATTACTGGGCCCCTCGATGAGTGAGTCTGAGAAATGTATGGTCATACTGTAACAAAAAAAGGGTTTTTCGTTGCTTTGATCAGACTACTTAGGGATCGAGAAAGTAATAGTCAGGAATAGGAGGATGACGTCATCCATGCCTCATCCTTGACCGAGATATCATGTGACAAAAGGGACGTGATGTGGTTGCATAAAAGGTTACGTCGTGTTAACGATCCCCATATGATTTGGGTAGTCGTAATGTCTTGCTAGAGACCGTTTGTAACTTGTGGACTTATGGTGAGATCAGCCCACTACCAACTTTATATGACAGGGTCGCACGTAAGAACAGCCCAACATAAATTTTATTTCTAGGTTTTATTCGAATTTTAAATATATATGTATGTATGTTGAAATTCGAAATTGCACAATATTATGTAAATAATATTTATGTGTGTTAGTTTAATTTATTTGATAAATTAAATAACTAGCATCAATTTAATCTGTTGGCTCATTATTTGGATTAATTAAATGGATATGATTTGATTAGATCAATTTAATCCAAATTAAGATTGCAAAAATTCGAATTTCACATTTTGAATTTCAAAATTTGGATTTCAAGATTAGATCTAGAATATCTTTTGAAATCCGAATTTCAAGATTAGATCTAGAATATCCTTTTGAAATTCGAATTTCAAGATTAGATCTAGAATATCCTTTTGAAATTAAAATTTGAATTTTTCAAGATTAATAAAAGATTAATCGTTGATTATGATGCACTCTATGAGCTTTATAAATATAAGTGCTCATGAACGGAAGAGGCATCCCATTCTGAATTTGAATTCTCTATTGAGCCACAAAACCCTAGAAAGAGAGAGTGAAACAAAGAGGCGCTAGCACGCTGCTATTGTTGGAGACTGTTCGCGTGGATACCGGTAGATGGAGGCAATTGAAAGAACGTTGGCTCCTCGTGATCGGAAGCAAGAGCGCAGAAGGTTGTGGAGTTTGAAGAGATCCAGACGCAGAGGAAGGGACAATCTTGAAATGCAAAAGTACGACTTCATCTCCTCGATCTAAACGCCTTTGATAGATCTGTATTTGGGATTAGAAAATTTTAAATTCCGCTGCTTGTACGTCCTAATCCTAACAGCTGTGGTGTGTGGGATGTACTGTGTTTGTGAGTTTCCAAGTGTGTGTAAGTGTAGTTGTGTAGGGTAGGTGATAAGATGTGTAGCCTAAGAAACAGTCAAAAAATGAAGAGAAAGTCAGACAGTGGCTTGTCAAGTGTGTACTTATTAATATGTTATATATATAATAATATAAATAAAATAGAAGGGAAGTAGCCAGGTAACGACAATGGCTTGGTTTACATACATATATATAGCCATACATTATATATATATATTAATATGAATAAAAAAATATAATAATATATATAAAAATATGTATAGTAATATATATTATTATATGTTTTTTTATGTAAATAATAATGTGGTAAAAATTGAAAATTTATTTTTTTGATATACATTTTACAACTACCATTGCTTTCACTATTATTATATTTATCATCAATATTATTATTATTATTATTTTCCTCTCAAACAACCTATAAAATGATAAAAAGGATTATATCATACAAAATATGTGTATATATTTATCTTTTCTAAATAAATAAGTCAATTCATATCTTTAACTAATATTGGGTGTAAAGGGTAGTTTTAGGTATTTAGATTATTTTGAAGCAATTTTTAGAATAGGTTGATTAGTCTATTGATAGAAATTATTGTGCATGATTTTGTGGACTCCCATTGAGAACTTTGGAGTGACTTTTGTGTGCTTGCATGTAAGCTAAAGAGTGCAAGTAACTCTGAATATTCTTCCATATACTTGTGAACCGCATGTGATTAAATTGTGATTGAATTATGTTTTATGCAATTGTGGACTGAATTATATAAATACAAATATTTAAATTTTTCAATATATATATTGGCATGGAGATTTTTATAACTGTCATAGCGGTTGCATAGTGATTGGGCTGAAGTATGGAGGAGGAAAATCTATGATAAAATTTTATCACGTGATAAGCCATCACTCGGTGCACAGTGGATGGCATTTGTTAGGGCCCATTTTTCCCGTGTCTTTCCTTTGGCCGGGACTGCATTGGAATTGTGGGACATGTGACACCTCCTCGGTTTTATTTTAAGGAGGGGAACCGTAGTCCATGCTTGAGTTCTACACCTTTGGCCGGGTGTATCTTAAAGAACTGGTGAGCTTGAAACAATCCAGTCAAATGGATAAGTTTCTATTTGACTACATGTTAGCCTATGGCTTCAGTCAGCAGAATAAGGTGGACGGTGATATAAGGGTGGTTGCATATTACATTATTATGCATCATTTGTGATGATGATTGTGAGTTGCATAATTATGAAAGAAAATATGAAATTGTTTATTTTATGTTTACTTTATATATATACAAATGCATTCCATAAATCAGTTCTTCCTTTCTAATTGTATGACATTTGCTTGTGTGTGGTAGAAACTTTCAGAGTTACTGGAGCGTGGAATCTTACCCCGTTATATTAACATTTTCAGGTGATTGTTCTAGTAGGCAGCAAGGGAAGGCACATATGGAATGAGCCTTGTTGGCTCTCTTGTGCCTTTAGGCACATGCTATCATTTTGAATTGCCATGACTCTAAAATTTCCACGTTTTATTTTGATTTACTCTAATATTTTGGGAGGATTTGGAATGCTATTAGAACTATGTATTTTGGTTGGATTTATGATATGATTGAATGAATGGATATTGAAAATCCTCTTTTGTTATACATGGAAAAAATTTCATTAAGCATTTGGTTAAATTTTTGGGGTGTTACATTTTTTGTATCAGAGCCATAACATTCCGTGGCTAGTTTATTCGCACGTTTTGAAGAAATGTTTTTGGAAGTTTGACTTCTTTATGCTTTTAGAGGACATAGCAATTTACATACCGTAGCATGTGCACTTCCCTTTATTTAGAATTAGAATCTGCTCATCTTTTATTAACAAAGTTGATGATTTTATGGTGCTCATTATAGGAAGGGAGTAAAGGTTACTTTACAGAAATGCGTGTCACTGGATCAAGTAACCGGACGGGCAGAAGCCGAGTCAGCCCAACCAAGACTTGGAGGCCAAGTTAAGAGTAATAATGACAACTTTTTCACTTACCACAAGAGCTTGACACTTGGCACAATCTCCTCCATTCAAGAGACAAACTTGGGGACCAAGTTTTAATCCCAACCATTCAAATTTCAAGAGGCCTTTTTAATTAGTAAAACCCTCCATTTCCTCTCAAATTTTCATCACTCTCTCCCTCTCTCATGGTCTGAAATGTTCTCTCCCTCCCAAGCCAAATAAGACACCATTTTTGCTCTCAAGAGGAAGATGAGCAAGCCCACACCAACAAGATAAAGTTCCAAGCACCTAAATCAACATCTTTCTTGAGTCTTGCAACCTCTTTCACCTCTCAAATGGTTTGATTCCTTGAATGAGTATCTCTTTTTGAAGATGAGAGGCTAGGGTTTCAAAAGGTGAAAATGGAAAATGAAAGGTTTTAAGATGTATTAAAGGTTGCAAGC
The DNA here is from genome assembly GCA_025593235.1 of Vachellia pachyceras. Classification (NCBI taxonomy): domain Eukaryota; kingdom Viridiplantae; phylum Streptophyta; class Magnoliopsida; order Fabales; family Fabaceae; genus Vachellia; species Vachellia pachyceras. The sequence goes on along the minus strand of JANTPZ010090882.1, from coordinate 23,305 downwards.
TTCTCTTTAAGCTATCAAGAATAGTTTAATGAAAGTTATTGTTGTTTTGGGTTGTTGTTGTTGGGATTTTGGAAACCCTAGGTATATGGGGAGGTCCATTTGAAATCTTGAGGGGAGAAAAATGTGTTTGAGTCGTATGATGATTGAATCATGATTTGGAAGAAGGAAAAGGCAAGAACACATGACAAAAGTTGAAAAACCCAATTTCCCTCTTAGGTTCTGTTTTTTTGAAAAATTGAAAGAAATAGAGGGAGTGGGATTTTGATGATCTAATGCTTCCAATAGTTTTAAAATGAATTTTTGTGTAGGGTAAAAATAGGAAAGGGAGTTGAGAAGCATTAGGGACCATAAAAGCCAAAACTTGGACATTTAGGGTCTTGAAAATGCAAGAGGGAGTATTGTTGCGTTTTTGTAAATTATTGTTTGATTAATGATGTGAAGCTAATGGATGTGCATTGGTATCATGATTAGGAGGTTGAAGCCTTCAAGAACACATTTGGAAGTAATCCAAGAGAGCTTTAAAGCTCAAGTGAAAAAGGAAGTTAAGCTAAAGTGGTAGCAAAACCCTCTAACCTTAAGCTTCATTGCTTTTGAAATATGTTGAGTGATGCATGATTTATTTAGAAATTTATGATGATGGAAGTGTGAATATGTGCTATTTTTTGCTATGGCCATATGCATTTAATTGTTACATGTTGCACTTTTATTAATTCACACTTTTATGAAAGGTTGTCATGCTATTTTATAACTTGTGTTAGAAAGTTTTGCTATTGGGATTTTCCAAAATCTCATTATCCACCAACTAACCATGTAGGTGAAGAATCAAGCAAGGGTAAGGAAAATATTATTAATGGTTGAAGATGTCATGCTTGCTTGATCGATTTAGTGTAAATATGATTGGTTGATGGCAATTTATTTTGCAAGTGGTTGAAGTTGTAACCTCTAAACCTCTATATGAAGTAGCATGTAAATATATGATGATGCATGCATGAAAATGGGTTAAAAGTGCCAAGGAATGGTAAGAAGATAATCATGCATGGTAGAGGTGGGTTAATGAGCCAAAGAGAGGTTTTTGGTAAATTTTAAGAAGAGATGGTTTTCAAAGCTAAAGGGTTTCAATGGCCCTGAAAACTAACCTGTTTCAAATGGCAATTAAAAATAGCAAACGAGCTCTGATAAGCTAAAACTTTCTAGTTAAATACTGCACATTCTAATTTTTAAAATGATATAAAGTTTTCAGAATTTGGATGTGTACATTAAGAGATATGATTTTCCAAAATTAAAGGAAAAACTGAAAAAAAACTGTTAGTGACCATTTGGATATTGCCATGGTTTTGGGATAAACTGATTCAAATGGGCAATAATTGGAGCCAATGATTATTTTCCCCCTATATATCACTTAATAAGCTAAATTTAGAAATTGGAACCTCAATTTCAATTTTTCTAGAATTAATTATAATTTTTTAAAGTTGGGCCAGAAATATGGAAAAATGCCTTGTGAACAGTAACAACATTTTTTTACGTTTTTGAAAATTCAAGTTCACATAAAAAGCCCAATTTGAGTTATCCAAGGTCTAAGAGTGGTTCAAAAGTGATCTAACATGAGGATATAAGGGGAAAATAGGAGGTGTTACACAAAGAGTCGTTTCTTGCTTTAGCACCGAGTCAGAATATCGCTCCATATCTAATGTAGCAGCTGAAATCTCATGGATAACCTCTCTTTTATCAGAACTGAAGATCGACTTGAAAGAGGCACCTGTTATCTGGTGTAACAACATAAGTGCATCCGCCATTGCTGCAAATCCGGTCTGCTGTGCAAGAACCAAACATGTAGAGATAGATGCCTATTATGTGAGAGATCAAGTTCTGCAAAATAGGCTCTTTGTTCAATACATTCAATCACAAGTACAGTTAGCTGATTGTTTAACAAAACCTCTCTCATATACCAGATTTTGCTACCTGAGAGATATGCTGGGTGTCACAAGCTTCGATCTAGAACTGAACATTAGAAGAGGGGTCAAAGCAAAGGAAGGGTGTTAGAATTATAATTGTCATTGATACTAATTCTGTGTAATTAGTTCTGCTAAATATTTCTACTGTTAGATAATCCAATGTTTATAAATAGAAACCTAGAATATTCTTGATTGTACAGATGTTACCGTTTGATTTGTACAGTACATCTAATGTAGTGCTTAAATAGATAGTGCTCTGGGATATGTAATTATCATTCCAACGAGCCTTTGCCTCAGAGCATATACTGTTGCTATTATGTATTTCTAGTAACAACCCCTGCAGCTCCCATTTACAATCCCACCAGTTGCCACTAGTAACCCCTGCAGCTCCCATTTCAACCCCAACAGCTGTCATTAACAACCCCTGCAGCTCCCAAGCAGCTAGCATTAACAACCCCAACAGCCTTCATTAACAACCCCAGCACCTGACATTAACTACCCCAGCAGCTGTCATTAACAACTCTAGCAGCTGTCATTAACAACCCCACCAAGCATCATTTACAACCCAAGCAGCTAGCATTAACAACCTCAACATCCTTTATTAACAACCACAACAGCTGACTTTAACAACCATAGCAACTGATGTGACTACTTGCAGTCGTGCCCAACAATGGAGATTGAAATCACTATGATTCGGCCTTCTCATGGCCCAAGCAAGCCATTTCCAGGTCGTGGTGATCCGACGAAGAACCTTCTTCACTGACACTATGCTGTGAGGAATCCTCTTGGGTGCGGTGATGATGTAACATATAATTACTGAGTATCATTCTTCATTACCGCTTGAACCCAAAGAGTTAGTAGTGATCATAATGATCGAGGACTTGTGCTTACAATCAGAGGGATGAATGGAAACCATAGGTATGAGTACCATCCTGCCCATTCACAAATCAAATATACATATTGATCTCTTCTCTCTTCTATGGGAAAATGCACCAACAAGGAAGAACAGAGCATATTATTTTGTGAGTGAGATGGTTTACTTGATTTACCGTGAGTGTTGAACAGCAGAAAGAACACAATGAAAAACCAGAATAGAGGACTGGAAATCAGACGCAAAACAGCTAACTGCTAACTTTTTTGCGGAGGACTATTTAAACCAATATTCAGACGGGGCTAACAAAGCACAAACCTGATTCATACGACAAACTTAAAATCCTCTTCCAATGATTGTCTTATATATTTCCTAAAATCAATCTACATGTTATTTTGAGGAGCCAAATATGCCTAAATTAATCACCGTGTTACCCAATTAGTATCGTCCAAACTTTCAAATCATGCATGCATGCTTTCTAGAATGACACTTTACTAATTGAGACATGCATTCTTCAGGGTGTTAGGTCTTTAGCAGCGCTTGGTGTGGAACCAGCTCTGATACCATAATTGTAAAGACCCTTTCTACTAAACAAAGCATTTAGCATAATTAACAATTAATAAACAATTTACCATGGTGACAGAATTTTTTTCCCTCTCACTCTCAAAAACTTTGTCTCAATTCTTCAGATTAACACATTTGGATCTAGGGCACAACACCACCCACAAATCCACTGTAATAGTCAACACATAAGACTAAGGGCATAGTCAACATCAGAGATAAAACCCAGCCCGCTAGTCTTCATTCTTTCACATTGTCACAAACATAAGACTAAGGGAACAATTATCATAAGGGTTAGAATCCAGCCCACTAGTTTATATATTTTTCCACAGTGTCATCTTGAAGAAAAACATAATCGAAGTATATAATAACATGATGGTCCTATGATGACAATATATACACAGTACAATTCCCAAAATTTCAAAGGCATGCAAGATTACAAACTTTTATGCCTCTGCCTGCTTTCCTGGACCACTATTCGGATAAGAGGTCTCGCCTATAAAATGTTAATACCACTGGGTGAAACATTAAGTCCCCCTAACCAAAATCAATTTATAAAATATGCAAGAAAGGAATGTAAGCCAGAGAAGCTTGTTTATCAGCAATTACGTTAAAATTTCAATAACAAAATAATATATAATACTTTCAATAAATGAAACCATCTCCACTCATTCATCCTACTCCCCCTTATAACTTCTGGATGTGGTGCAGCCTATCAGTGCTAGTATACCTAGCTAAAGGTTAGCTAGTCACATTAAGAATAATGTCCCCTTCCATGTCACCACCAAATATACCGTAACAGGAAGGTGTCCACCCAAAACACTCAACTCAAATCTGGGCCAAGAGTGAGAGAGCCGATGGGCACACAACAACCACATCTCTTCCACACAACCTAATATATCCCATAAAATAATACAATCCATTCAGTATAATGTATTTTTCTTTTATCAACATCCCACAATAATAACAATCCACATAATTCATAATCACCTCAATAATAATAATCTCAACCACAACTACCACTCATACATATATGTTAGAAAATACACTGAATCACTGATAAATGTAAATATTCAACATATATATAATCTTTCAAAACACATCTAAATATTATAAAAGAAAGTAATGTTCCAAAAATACCTTACAGTCCATAAAGTGCATATAAAATAAATTAACCTCAGTTACATGAATTCCAAGCTTAACCTTGAAAGCTTTAGAAGTCAAGTGTGCAATTTGAAAATTTTTGGATCACACAAACCAATTTACACAATAATGTAGACACAGATTTAATACACAATTTACATAATTAATTTAGAAGTTTTGGTTTAATTATCCAAATTAAAATACAATTTCATATTTATATCTCAATCATTTGCTCTTACGTAAATTTTACACTTTGCATAACTATAATAATTTATTTAAATAATAATTTAACACCAAATACATATTTTTCTACAATATTCCCGAATTTAAAATTTATATTTTCAACATAAAATTATTACTTAATAAATCTTATATTTCTCTATAATACCATTCTCAATAACTCACATAAATTATTTAATATCATTTTAATTAATCAAACAGTTCAAAAATAGAAATTGTTAAATATATTTTTATAACAAATCATTATAAAACAATAAAATGGCCTAATAAAAGAAATACAATCCATGTAAAGCTATCAGTTAAAATCTCTCTGTATTACTATTGACTTATATTGTCAAAACTAAAAACTTTTCAAAATATCAATTTTAAAAATTTCTTCTGATCAGAATAAAATTAACACCATCAAAAAGATAAAAATGCATAGGACAAATTTTTTATAAGAAACATGTTGAAAAGAAGAGATTTTAGTTACCTAAATTAACCCAACAAAATGACTCCCAAATGCACCTCTTCCAATCCTCCAAAGACATAAAAATGGAGAGGCGTGGGGAGTGCGTGGGGGTATTTATAACCCCTCCCTTCTGCACCATCTCCAAACACGCGCACATTTATCTCTCTTTTTCTTACTTCTCATTTATTATCCTTCACATTTTTCTCCTTCACTTTTCAATTTTTTTCAAGTTTGCCAACTAACTGCCTCCTGCTTTCATCATTTTTTTTTTCTTCCTCATCTCTTTTGTCTTCTTCTTCCTTCCTCCCTCCCTCGTGTTTTTTTCCCTTCCCTCTATGACTTTTTCTCTTGTCTCCCTTCTTTCTTTCTTTTTTCTCTAAAGTTACATTCATCCACAAATTTTCCTTGTAACAAAGGAGGGTTATTAAAGATATAGCATATAGCGGTAACGTTGACCCTATTTGCATTGTCACATTTGCGCAATTTGTGATAAAAATCCTTTAATATAGTAAAGCGTAAATCACATTGAAAGAGATACTAATCAATCTTTCTCCTATTACAAGCATAACACAGCCCTTTGCTTCTTATTCTAAATAAAAGATTTTATTCGTCGTGCAATTTACACTACGACAAGAGTGTTATACTTGAGACAGAAGGGAGTAACTAAAGTCTATCTCACAGCGTCTTACATTTTCAAAGAATATTAGATATTTTGTTGGGCTTCATCAAGGAATCTAAACATTGAAAGAAGCTAACATTCATACACTGAAATCAATCGGTTCTGTCCGCTTTGGAACAAAATGAACAATATATTTTTTTTGTCTTTTTTGTTGTATTTCTGTGTACATGTTTGCATGCATTGTTTGCCTGCCATTATATCACATCTGTCTCTCATTCTCTCTCTCTCTCTCTCTCTCTCTATATATATATAATACAATCTAATTAAGTTATTCAAAACTCTTGACATGATCGGTCAATGATTTGGTTCATCAGCTACTACCTCGGTTCTAGGAACATGTCCACTAATTTAAAGATGTTAAAGAATATAAATAAGTTACTTTAGATTATTTATAATTGTTATTTTTTCTTTAAATTGATTTGTTTAACTTATAAAATGATACACATAAATATTTCATATAAATCCTATAACATAAGAAAGTAATTTACTTCAAATTAGTAAACCGCAGGAGCGCAGGAGGAAGTAGTTTGATTAGCCAGCCTGATTAGATTTCAATGCTGCAGTAAAATGTGATCAAAACTTATGGATTATCAAACACACACCACAAGTGATCAGTTCAAAGTTCTTAGTTGGAGCTTATATTACAACCATTTTGTGTGAAGTCACGCTTCGTAACCGCATATTTTAACCGATTACTGCATCAGTTTTAACCTCCATTGTCGTCAAGAAAATGAGTTATACGTGGAGACTTGGAAGGCGCTTGGGGACACAAGTGTTCATTTTTAATTTGGACCTCGGAATAAAGCCTGCATTTGTGCATGGCTTTGTCTGAGACACTGCTATAAGCTGACACGCACACACAGATTTACACACACACACACACACATATATATATATATACATGCATGAACCGAACGCATTTTACTTTTCAAGAAGACGTTATTTTCTTTCTTTTAGGATTTTGAATTAAGCAGTCCATTTACTGTTTTATCACCTGCAGATTTTGCCTTGGAACCCTGAGACAGATTCTTCGCGTGTTTGCATGCCATTTTGTTCGCTTCTATGCATGTCGCTGCACAAATTACAGCAGTCACACCGCAAAAGCATCATATATGTACGACAAAACCTATACGTTGCCTCCACTCTTGACCAATGCTTGTATTCTGCTGGATCTATAGCTCATTTTCACTGCTATAGGTAGAAAATAATAATATCCGGTCCCCTAAGATAACGAATTTGTTATAATATTAAGAAAATTATATAAGTTAGTTATTTGAAACAAATGCATATGCATTTTAGTTTCTTAAGAACATTTTTCTATTCATATGCATTGTACCTACGCATTAATAGAAAAGCCTCTTACTATGTGTCATGAAAATGGACACCTTGAAGGGGAAAAATAAATTAAAAAAGAAAAATAGATTAATGTCTTATATTTAATCAATTTATAGTTCACATTTGTGGGATCATCAATCTTTTAACTTCATTTGCGCAGTATTGATTATTAGAGCAAGTTGAACAAAGAGCCCATCTCAAAAAAACTAACATCTCTTCCCACATGGAAGCTGGAACATGGAGTTATTTCTGATAACACTAGCATCTCTCAAAGTTTGATGTGTGCTAATATCTGATAAAAGAAACTCCTCCACAAAGTCCCTAGATTTGTCTTCTGTTAGACGCTCAACCAAGTTAATGGGGTCACTTCCTTTTTAATATGTTTTTGTGAGGGGGTTAACTCCCCAATTTAACTAGTAACTATTCTTTTTCAAGCATGCTTGCCTTTACAATTCCAAAAAAAAAAACAGCCTCTCACAAAAATTATAAACCCACCTCCATTATAAATTCCCTGACGTGGTACTCATGATACATTGCCAGAGATTTTTTTTTTTTTGAACCTCTCTCTCTTTCTCTCTCTGCGCTACCCTTTTCTGTTCCCATTGAAGGTGGGAACAACGCGATACAGAATAGCTTTGTCAGACATTTTCTGAAACTATAAACAGGTGATTAAATCAAAGCTGATGTTTCTTACATAAATAGAGACGTGTTGAGCTATATATAGGGTGATAAGAGCGTAAAAGAAAGGAAAGAAGCTATGAAGATTAGGGTGATAGTTGGGGCTTTATGTGTTGGAGTTTTGGTGTTAAGATGGATTCTGAGAAATGTGAATCGGTGGGTGTACGAGCCGAAGCATTGTCGCTTGCCTCCTGGAGATCTTGGTTGGCCCTTCATTGGTAACATGCTGTCCTTCCTCTCTGCTTTCAAATCCCCAACTCCTGATTCCTTTGCTGATTCTCTTGTCTCCAGGTACTCTCTCTCTCACTCACTCACACACACACACACACACACACAAAAGACTCACTATACTAAAATTACATGATAGAGTTTGTGTCTGGAAACCTGTTGAAAAAGGGTTTTTGCAAATTTTGAGATAAATGTGCTATTGCAATAGTGAAAAAATTGAGTTTCTAAACCACAGTACTATTGGTTGTTTAACTTCATCAAAAGACTTCATTTTGGTCTCTTAATTCTAAGAAGTATTTTTTAAAGTCATATATAATTTTAGCACCATTAGTTTCGTAACAAAAAATGTTGACATCGAAATTTTAAATATTGATATAAAAATCAATTTTAATTTTTACAAAATTAATAGTGATTGATGCAAAAAAATTATCATTTGAAACTAACAATATTGAAGTTAAATGACTGAGAAAAATACTTCAACCAAACGAAAACATTTTAAAAGGTTAGAGGAATAAATGTGCACTTGATCTGTCGCTTCTAAACAAACACAGAGCAAGCTTTTAGGATTAAGATCTCCAGTTAGTTAATTACTTGCAATATCACTATTAGTTCTACAAGATCTTGAAAATAAATTACAAGTTATGCCTTTTCTGCGTGGAATGAAATTTTCAAAGGGTGCATTTAACTGATGAGTTGATGGAATGCGTTTTAAGAAAGTGGATCATCTCTCTCTCTCTCTCTATATATATATATATATAAGTTTAGACGGCAGACATAGTGTGCAACTAAGGGCACATTTTATACCATCACTATACTCAAGGGTCTTTGATGGATCATCCTTATATATATAATCATTCATGCATGCATATTCATGGTGTTGATGATCTTTGGCTGCATTATATTAAATCAAGAATATTATATATTGCAGGTATGGAAATACAGGTATATACAAGGTCATGATGTTTGGGAATCCAAGCGTAATCGTGACAACGCCGGAAGGATGCCGGAAAGTATTAACCGAGGACGAAAACTACATCACCGGTTGGCCTCAATCCACGGTAGAGCTCATGGGGAAGAAGTCCTTCATCATCATGCCTTACGAAGAACACAAGCGTCTCCGGCGCCTGACGTCGGCGACCGTTAACGGCTTGGAAGCCCTGAGCTTGTACTTGACATACATTGAAGAGAATGTGATAAGCTCACTGGAGAAGTGGACAACCATGGGAGAAATTGAGTTCCTCACTCAGATTCGTAAGCTCACTTTTAGAATCATCACTCATATTTTCCTTGGCGCAGCAAGTAGCTCTGTTGTGGAAGCTTTGGAAAAAGAGTACACAACACTCAATTATGGAGTTAGAGCCATGTCTATCAATGTTCCTGGATTTGCTTATCACTCAGCCCTCAAGGTATGAGTACGTGAGTGTGTGTGCTTGGAAATAAAGTTAAAAATATTTATGTATGTGTATTATTATATTTTATATCAATTTATATATTAGATAAATTAAATTAGTTTGAAAAAAAAATCATAAATATTAATACTTTAATAAAAGTGTGTGTACATGCAGGGAAATTACAGTTATGTTTTTTTTTTTCAACAAACTTATAGCTTAAACAACTTCAATTAATTTTGGCCAGAAGTGTAACTTTGATTCCTTAAAAGTTCTAATTTAGTTTCTTAATCTGATAAAGTATTATTCCAATTAATATGGTTTAATACCGTTAGTCCCAAATAATGATTTTCTGAAGCCACTTTTTATTTTTTTAAAAAATGAATAATATATTATATCATGATTTGATAATATTTTGTCAATATTTTTTGAATTTTCAGGCCAGGAAAAGGTTAGTGAGTGTATTTCAAGCAGTGGTGGATGAGAGAAGGAAGGTAGAGAAGGAAAAGGGATATGGAAAAACAAAAGACATGATGGATGCTCTAATGAATGTGAAAGATGAAAATGGAGGAAGATTAAGTGATGAGGAAATAATTGACATTATGCTCATGTACTTAAATGCTGGTCATGAATCATCAGGACACATAGCCATGTGGGCCACCCTTTTCTTACAAAATCATCCCAAATATTTCCAAATGCTTAAGGTATGTACCCACCAGAATCATCTTACTTGCTTATATATTATTCATATGCTTATATTAAAGGGAGAATTATTGTAAGGTCTCAAGATTTGTCAATAACAGCTGCTCCACTTATTACTGGTGCTCCTCGACTTGTCATTGACAACTTCTTGGGACCTTTTCATAAATAACTTCATTCCTTAGGACCTTACAATAAATTTTCCTATATTAAATCTTATATTTAGGATCGGAAGAAGTTCATTGCTATCTAATACACTCACATTTATAAGAGCCCTAATATTCATTGGCCATGAATAATGCATGCGCATGCTCATTCAAATTCTATAATGATGGCTAGTTTAATCATGCATGTATGATATTATTATATCACAATCTGAGACGGCTGATCAAACTAGCTAGTGAGTCAGTGAACTATCTTTTGACTCATCCAAATTGTTGTACCTTGAATTTAATCCGAGTAGCATATAATCTCTAATAAGTGAAATTTGGAACATGATTATAATGCGTAACATGCATGGAGTTGCAGGCTGAACATGAAGAAATAGTAAAGAGAAGGCCACCAACACAGACGAGGTTGACCATGAAGGAATACCGACAGATGGATTTTACTTCCAATGTACGCACACACTGCATCAATTCAAGATATAACTCATTTAACATATTTGTATCGCATACCGTGAATCGTATTTAAAAATCAGTTTTACCGTTAATCCAAACTATTAAATTCAATAACCAAACTCCCAATAATTATAATAAAATCAGGATTGTACTGTTTTCACCCTGTGTATAGGTAATTGATGAAACCATGCGTTTAGTTACATTCTCTCTGATGGTCTTTCGAGAAGCCAAACGCGACGTCACTGTCAATGGTCAGTTTTTCTAATCTAATTCTTCATTATATTAGTGTGTACTCATATAGACTATATAACAGTGAAGTGTAACAATGGTTTTCATGATTTGAATGGCGTGCGTGTGTGTGTAGGCTATACAATTCCCAAAGGTTGGAAAGTTCTCACCTGGTTCAGGAGTGTACACTATGATCCTGAAATATACCATAATCCAAGGGAATTCAATCCTCTTCGATGGAATGTGAGTTTCTTACTTAACTTTACATTATGGTTTTTCTTTATGCACGATATATATATATATATATATATATGATAATGTAGATACCAAAAATTTTTATATTGTTTGGAATCGTTTAGTCCAACTAATATCAAACACATCTTCAAGTCTTGAATAAGTATAGGATTTCGTGTTCGACCTTTATGGATATGGTGGGTGCGTGATGATGAGTTCCTTTTGTGGGGCAAAGGATGGAAAAAAAAAATCTTTATATTAAAACTAGAATATTTTCACTCTTTTGTGGCATAATATCCATGTGCTTAATTCAAAAGGATCCAGGGAAGTTGTTTATATATAAAATCTGAAAGGTTTTCTAAAATTACGAAGAGTACTATAAATTTAAAATTTGACAAGGGAGTAGTATAATTAAGTGGATTATTTCTGTTTGAAATTAAAGTGTAGTATTCTCAAATATTTTACTATATATATATCCATTATTAATTAAAACAAAATAGAAGATGTCATTAATTTGTGAATTTTATTGATGATTTTGACTATATAGAATTTCATACCCAAGGCTGGAGAGTTCCTTCCCTTTGGAGCAGGAAGCAGATTGTGTCCTGGAAATGATCTTGCCAAGTTGGAAATCGCAGTGTTCCTCCACCATTTTGTTTTGAATTATCAGTGAGTCCTATTCAATATTCTCAAGTTAATTAATTAATTAATTTCCCGTTTTGGTCATCTTTACTTGTTTTTTTAACTTCATTGAAATTATTTTCTTCCGCTTGCATTTGTTTCTTTTTCATGACCACCAACTCCTACACACTAATGACAATGATTATCACCTCTCAACCTCAATGTAATAGTTAAATAACTAGTTTAAGTAGATAAATGGAGTTAATTATATTAGTTATTTGTAATAAATATGGATTGATTTTTATAAAGTATTATATTTCATCATAACTAACCTTAAATGAAAACTGCTTAATGTATATTCAATAATCAATAAGGATACTTTCGGTTAAAAATTATAAATTTCTAAGATAAAATGGATTGAGCTTTTATACCCTTCTAGTCCTTAATGTAAGACATATTTATCATGTTTGATTAGATGAATGAAGTTAGTTAATTTAGTTAATATGTTATTATTTTTCTAAAACATCCTAATCATCTTTCTCAATTCCCTATCTCCTTATCTCACTTGATTATTGTCACAGGGGTATCAATAGGGGTAATAATTTAACAAAACAAATTGATAAATATAGAAAATATGTCTTACGCACATATTTAGGATTAAGTTTAACTTCCTAATTAAATCCTACATCATTGACTGGAGTAGTGTTTATGACCAAATTCAACCCTTAATTAACTCTTACATTATCTTATACTTATAATTAATTATATATCAGATTTATTTTCTGTACATCAGCTTTGCCGGTAGAGGCTAGACATCATTCAGAAAAAGAAACCATATAAAAGCTGAAATTGAAGCATTCTATATATATATATATATATAACAAGTTTTTTTTATCTAATTCTATTGTTTGGGTATGTACTGCAGGCTTGAACAGCAGAATCCTAAATGTGGAGTGAGGTACTTGCCTCATACAAGGCCAATGGACAATTGCTTGGCAAGAGTCAAGAAAGTTACAGCCTAGCTATCTAGCTACGATAGTCGAACATTGAAATGTGTGATTGTTTAAAAAAAAACACAAATGCTTGCCTGCCTTATCTAATTGTGTGATTGTTTGTGATTAACTTCAGTTGGTCTGTTTTGTGAACTTAATTAGTTGCTTCATGTACTGAACTTGAGTGTGTGTTTATTTCCTTTAATCCAATAAAAAAAAAAAGCATCGATCGTCTTTGTTGTATCCTCAAATAGCATTGTATTCATATGTATCTTTGTGTGTGTGCAAGTGTGTCCCCTATCCTCCTTATTCTCAAACAACATCAAATTAATTGATTTCCCCTCTGATACGCCTTAAAACATGTGCTGTAGATTTCTAGGTAACTATGAAGCTACAAAATTTTACATTACCATAAAGCTCAACTTAGGGTTATTTGTGTGAGGGTTTGTAAATCACATTAAGATAAAACTACACTTACATATGTATATCATAAACCATAAATCATGTTGAAAAAGTATAACATATGCAAGTCCTTATAGTTTTACTAGGTTTTGAATAAGAGAAAATGGCAGTAAAATATCAGGTGAAAAGATCATTTTGTGAATTTACTAAACACCACTTGGTATTCACTAAAATGAAGTTGGCATTCATTAGTCTGAAGTTGGAAATGTTCCTTAATAGGGGTATTATAGTCTTCTCGCAAAATTTCATTATTCCAAAATGGCCCACTTGGCCTGGTATGGAATCATACTTATTAGTGATAGTGATTTGTCATTTCTGTATCGGAATGTATTTTACTGTTATTATCCCTTTGAATAAGGTCTTTAAACTGTTTTTCACTTTTTAATTTTTATTGAATCCTTGTAGTTCATACCAGTAATTGTATCAGCCCTTCTACTATATTCATTAATGCTGTTAGTTTAAACTTTATACTGTAATGCCGTCAAATTGAATTATTTCCCCTCTGCTACGCCTTAAAACATATGTGCTGTAGATTTCTAGGCAACTATGAAGCTACGAAACTTTACATTACTATAAAGCTCAACTTCAGGTTATTTGTGCCCGGTAAATCACATTCATATAAGTCGAAATAAAACTCATCTCATATATTTACCCCATAAACCGTAAATCATATTGGAAAGGTGAAACGGGTACAATGCTAATAGTTTTACTAGTTTTTGAATAAGAGAAAATGGATATGAGATATCATGTGGAAAGATCATTTTGCGAATCTATTAACCACCACTTGGTATTCACTAAAATGAAGTTGGCATTCGTTACTCTGAAGCTGGAATTGTTCCTTAATAGGGGCATTTAGCTCAAGGGTATTAGGGACTTTTCACAAAATTTCAATATTCCAGAATGATCTACTGGGCCTGATATAGAATTATACTCATTAGGCAAAATGATTCGTCATTTCTGTATTGGAAGGTATTTTACTGGTAACCCTTTGAATAAGGTTGTTATACAGTTTTTTACTTTTTAATTTTTATTGAATCCTTGTAGTTCACACCGGTAAATGTATCACTCCTTCTATTACTTAATCCATTAGTGCTGTTAGTTTATACTTTATACTGTTAATGCCATCAATTGCCTCCTCTATTATATATGTCTTAATTTTTGCCCAACTTTTCAAATGTATTTGTTTCTTCCAATCATTAGATTCTTAAATAAAATGAGTGACATTTTGATATCTTTTTTTGCTTTGTTAGAATGAAAAGGAACAATTTCTTCGCCATTGAAGCTTTTATGAACTAATATTAGATATTTTGATATCTAATAGATAAAAAGTGCAGTTTTGTTTCTTTTTTTTTTATTTTTAAAGATGAACACTTAAAAATTGAGGAAGTTGGGCAAAATTAAAGCACACCCAAGGGAGTAAGCTCACATCTGAAATCCCACGTTAATGAAGTAGACAAGATTTGCTCACATACAAAACAAAAGGATCAAAACATGTGTACGAATTTCTAGGTAAGCATACGAAGCTATGAAACTTTACCATAAGGCTCAAGTTAGTGTTTTTATTTCTTTAAAAGTGATCACAATAAAATGTTTCCAGATTCTGATCTAACATTAACTTCATCTTCTTTAATTTCCTTGAAGACATAAATAAAGAAGTGCATGGAAGGGAAGCAAATACGTACGAGAGCTTTTCACCAACATGCTTTTCAAGAGGGTAATTTAATATGATTGAAATTATGAGATCATGTAATTTTGTGGTAACCAAACACTCAAACAACAATGCTTCTCACCACACACACTTCACAAACAATCGTTGCACATCACAAGCAATTGCTCACAAGGGCTTCTCGCAAATATTTTTCACAATCTCTAAAAATTATTAGTAATCACTTCATCAATATACGATCTCAAAATTCTCTCCCATGTCAGGAAGGGGCAGCATCTTTCATCAGTAAAAAATTTGCCAATGAGTTTTGGCAAGCCACAATTGAGAACCAAAAGTTATTTCGGGTTTTCTTAATATCATTGTATTTCAAATTTCTACAAATGGTATGGCCTATTGTCTAAAAGGTTTTCTTATATCTGATTTGCAGCTTTGTTGCACTCACTGTCATGGCTAGCCATAGCAATTTCACCACCAAGCATGACAATTCTCACTTTCACCACCAAGCATGGCAAATGATGCAATTGTGGCAGCGATGAGTAAAAAGCCACAATCCTCAACCAATTCCTCAGGCAGTCTCCAGTCCCTCGCTTGGATAGCTTCCTCTTTAGGAGGAATCCTTGGAAACCTCCTTGGAGGCATTGCAATTGGCCGGATTGCTTCAAAATCTTTGTTCACGTTTTTTGGCTTTCTTCTTGCTCTCCAATTTTTTCTAACCATCTCGGTTCGTGAGAGCTTTCTTGGGCTTCCCAAGAGTCCATCTGTTGGGATAAAAAAACAACTTTCGGAATTATCAGTTGCTCTAAGAAAACCTGAGATTGCATTCTCGCTATCATGGTTTGCAGCGTCTTATGCTGTCATTCCTGCCCTTACTGGCACCATGTTCTTTTACTAGACAGAGTATTTGAAAATTCACTCATCCGTGCTGTGTATATCCAAGGTTTTTGGCCAGGCAGCAATGCTTTTATGGGGCGTATTTACAACCAACATCTGAAATCAGTCCCGCCAAGGAAAATCATATCAGCCATTCAAGTTACAATGGCAGTCTTAATGTTTTCTGATTT
This sequence comes from Vachellia pachyceras, assembly GCA_025593235.1. NCBI lineage: Eukaryota > Viridiplantae > Streptophyta > Magnoliopsida > Fabales > Fabaceae > Vachellia > Vachellia pachyceras. The sequence continues at coordinate 7,196 of JANTPZ010090882.1, read as the reverse complement.
CTTGTTTGTACGAGGATTTTATCGACAACTGGGTGTGCCTGACTCGCTCTACGTCATAATATTCTCAGGACTCTTGGAGGTTTTGTTCTTCTTCAAGATTCTGCCATTCATGGTCTTAATAGCACAGCTCTGTCCCCCAGGCTGTGAGGGATCTGTAATGGCGTTTCTCATGTCTACCTTAGCCCTCTCACTAATCGTGAGAGGATACCTCGCCATTGTCCTCGCATCTTTCATTAAGGTAACAGCAAGTGACTTCTCAGGACTTCCCCTTGGACTTGTGATACAAGCTGCTTGCACTGTATTGCCAGTTTATTGGTCATCCTGCATACCTAATGATATAAAATCAGTAGGCTAGAAAATAGACTAAACTTGTTTAGTTATAGAAAAATTTACAAGCAGATAGTAAATTGTGCTTTCAGAAGTTCTATTCCATTTATTTCATTGTTGTGCTCAAACAAGCTACAGTTTTTTAAAATGCAGGTATATGGTGTATTTAGACACCAAATATGAGTGATTCGTTGCAAGATGGACAATTATAATTTTTCTTTTTCACTGGGGTTTAGAAACATAGGAGGCTTGAAGAGTTCATTATTCGGCTTTATGTATCTCTGGCGAAGATTAAGTGGATATGCGTTTTGTTTTTCTTTCTTTCCCTTTCATTCTTTTTTAAACCAAGTCAATGTAAATGCTGTGTTTCTCACCTGGGGAAAAAAAAAAAAGGAAAAGGCCACTGAAGTGAATAAAAAACCAGACAGTTGAAAGGAAATTACCAGATACAGTTATATCTCATCTTTGCATACTGAGCAGGTCACTGTTACTGTTACAAACTTTCTTTCAAAAAATTATATGTTTATTAGAAGTATTAAATGGTCCTATGCACAGTGTATTCTAGTTTTAGTTAAAACAAATGCAATCATTAGTTTAAAGGCAATTTTTAAATTAGAACAAGAATCATATCCTTACACTGCACGACAGGAGTATGGGTGAAAAAAAATGATAATTAGGTATTTGAATAATAGCATCGAAGGATAATAAAATTACATTATATAAAAATTGCAGTGCAACTGCCACCAATGAATTTCAATAAATAGCAGTATAAAATAAGAGATTTATTACAGCAACAGATAAATCTTAAAGAGGAATGTTTTTTTAACAGATGCATAAGTATCATTTTATTAGAAATAATCTGATTCAAATGCAGATATTTCTCTTAGCAAAAATTTTAAATATTGATTTACCACAGTAACTTTTCGTTGACATTGTTTTTCGAAGCACATGTATATTTCTAAGAAACATTATTGAGTATTAAATGCGAGCACATTTTCTAGCATAGATTTAAACTTTTTTTCTAAGCACATGTATTCTCTACTAAAAACATTTTTTAATGTTTGTTGGGCATTAAATGTGATCACCTCTTCTAGTAGGAATTCAAATCTTAGTTTACCACGTTGTAAAGGATTAACTTATTCCAATGAGCATAATCCATGTTGGTTGCGGGGATTCAAATTTTTTGATAAAGCGCATATATTCTCCTGTAGAAAATAATTATATTCGAGATACTATCATATATTAAACGTGGTAATTTCTTTTAATAATGATTTGAACCGAAATTTAAAATTTGATTTTCTCTATGTTGTCAATTGTGGCCCTAACTTTTAGAAGCAAAGAGGCCCGTCAAGGATGATAATCTTGAACCCCATCCATGATCCATGTCTAGGCCTGCTCCTGATTTTTATTTTTTGTGAGTTTTTTGTTTATGCCAGAAAGCTTTGAAACCATTTTAAGTTGAGAGATTGAACACCCTTTCGATCAACCTTCAAATTTTCAAAATTTGAAAAAGCGAGTACGAGCGAGAGACACAGCGATGGCGTCAGTGTCAGGAAGCATGAAGGGTTTCTACAGACAGAGGAAGGCCAACAAATCCTCCTCCAAATCTTCCAAGAAACCGGTCTCTCTTGCTCCCGATGTAACGCAATCTCCGTCCTCCAAAGGTCTCTCTCTCTTTCATCATTCTTCATTTGTTCGATTCACTCGTGCTAGTTTGGTTTTATTGATCGGCTGTCTTTCGTTATATTAGCGACATGTTCTCCTCTTGCTAGGGTTTTTTATCTTGGCGTATCTTCTGGCTTCTCGTCTTTGTTTGCTTTGCTGTTCCTTTTCATCAATTTATCAGCAGATGATCCCCCCGGGTTTTTTGGGGGGGGGGGGAGTAATTTCCTTTTGATAGGATAGTTGGCTATGAAAATGGCCTTTAATTGCAATTCATAACGGTTATAGTTCTAGTCTCTAGCTTGTGGGTTGTTTTTTGTAATGGGTTAGCGAGTCTGTTTAAGATCTGGATAACTTTAAACTATCTGGAAATATGTTAGAGATTGAGGGCTTGTTTGGAAGCCCAGTTTGAAAACTTAGGTTTTCTTTTTCATACTCTCTTTTTACTACTTTTTTTCTCTTTTCTCTTTCTTACTTTTTCTCTCTTTCTTACTTTCCTCTTTCCTACCACTCTTTCTTACTTTTTTACCTCGGAATCCGTAAAAGCTATAACTTCTCAAATATAAATTACTTTTTAAAACCTAGGTTTTACCTCAGAATCTGTGAAACCTAGATTTCAAACCTAATTTTCAAACAAGCGCTGAAAGAATGAAGAAGTCACAAATTTTAATCACATGTGTAAAGAAATATTGAAGTGATAGGAAAAAAATGCATGGAGGTTGAACAAGGTCATTATTATGAATAATAATGACTATAAAATATTGGTATACTATTTATGAGCATGAGTTTTTTTGGGACTGATCAAGTCTCGTACAAATTATTATAATATTTTTATAAACAGAAAAGAAAGTAAATTCATCTATAATTCGTCTACATTTTGCTTGAAGTTTGATATTTTGCATCTACCTGATAAGCCCTTTGCCAGGGTCTTAAAATGTGTTGAATGAAATACAACAAAGCGGAACCCCCATTTGGCTCGATGTTTAGCTATATTTGTAATAGGGTAATGCCATGCAATGCTCTATCTCTCAGGAATCACAAATTGAGTTTTGTTTTCACAACAGTGTGTGCTCTAAGGCTCAACCCGTACCTGAACAAGTCCTAATAGGTAGAACTCTCCATTGCATCACCTATTTGAAATGCTCAAATGAAAGGAACGGGCAAAATAGGGATGTTTCTGGTCATGTTAATGTTTTACAATAGATCTCTTTCAAGTATGTGGTGGAAAACTGGAAATCATAATGTTCGGTAATCTAGTTCGATTATCATAGAAAAGGGAAAGGTACTGTATTATGATCTGCTTCCTAGATTCTCTGTTGCTCCTTGTATTTTACTGATTTCAGTTTATTCTTGATCAGATGAATTGCTTTTGCATGGCTAGAAGATTGATTTTCATGATGATTTAGAATGGCTGTTGTTATCTGTTAGTTCAGTACACTATTTACTTTGTTGTGTTAATAGATGATGTCAATGAGCATGAAGAAGTGTTACGTCAATTTGACATGAACATGGCGTATGGACCATGCATTGGGATGACAAGACTTGCTCGCTGGGAACGAGCCCATAAGTTAGGTTTAAACCCTCCTGCAGAAATTGAGAAGCTTTTAAAAGGTGGGAAAGCTCAGGCAGATTGCTTGTGGGATGGCCGCATTTAGAAGTTTGTATGGGATCCTCTTATGTTTAGAGTTTAGCAGATAGTAGGGAGGATGGGAGCAAAGTGAAAACATTCTGTTTTCGGCTGTGTTCCTTGCTGCTTGTATGTTATGTTATTATTAACAACATTCTCCTTTCCTTCTTCCTGATATTATCAAGAGACAAAATCATGTGTTGACTTGTGGTTGGCGGTTGTTTTCTGCAATATATTCTCAGTAATTATTATAAGAGTATTGTAGTTGTTACAATCATAGCAATTCAGATTGAAGATTTTTCTCTTCGCTGAGAGGATTCGAATAACAAATTGACAGAGGCAGTGAATATAATAAAATGCATACCATATAAGATGAGTATCTTTCCAAGTGATGAGCGAAGGACCCAGGATAGACTTTTATATATGAAATTTAAAAAGAAGAATGAAATAAGGAGAGGATCGAATGTGAATACTTGGCATGATCCTTGGTGATCCGATCATTTTTAAACTTTGTTGAATTTGTGCATTGTGGATGTATACGAATGTGCATCATCGACCACTGTTGTGTGGAAAGTACTTGGCTCTTAACAGTGGGGTTGAGAGTTTGAATCTTGTGTATATGCTTATGCCTTCGTTAATTTCAATATGCTTAAATTTAACTTGCTAGTATAAAAAGAACACGAGTGGGCATCATTTATCATGGAATATGCTGCTGTTTTATGTGTTATATATATTTTTTATTCTTGTTTTAGAAACACTTGCTCACTTCCTTTGGGTGTTTGAATTAGTTTTTTGAAGTGATTTTATGGAATTCGAAGTAAATATACAAGAAGAGTTTTGTCTCGAGTTGTATGAAAATGCTTTTTTTTATGTAATCATGTTACCTTTTTCTTTCCCATATCTACATCTGTTTCATCCATTTATTTATCTTTGGCAAGATGATAAATAAAGAACTAAGAATATAAAATGACAGATGAGATAAAATTGCTTAATGACAGAGACGTGTCCCATTTCAAGTTGAGATCTTCCAAATTCAAGCCAAAAGTAAAAAATACCCTTCCTTTATCCACACACACTCTTCTCACTACATCGAAATTACCCATCTTCATCCACAGTTCCACACACGCACATTCTCTTCTCTCTCTTCCTTCTCCATTGAAATTGGGCCTTTGAATGTTTGGATTCAGGATCTTAAAGCTGGGTTAACCATGCCTGAAAGAGAAAAGGGAGTGAGGGTCTCAGCAAGGGAGCAGCACAAACCACCGTTGGTAAGCTTTCTTGGCGGTTTGCTTTACGTCATTTACAAGCATCCCCTTCTTGCTCCAGCAATTCACCCCTAACAGCAAGCTTCCCCATGGCTCACCATCTTCATAGCTCCAACGATGAACCACAACTTTAGCAACCACTTTTTGGGATGTCAGATGTCTCTATCATTATGGAATTTTGTCTCACTTATCTGTCATTACCTAGTGATTCATATTGTATAGAAATACAAGATGAAGTTTAGAAAAAGATACATTGTGTTTTAAACCAAATTATAATTTTTGAATTGTTCTTGTAATTCACTTTTAAACTTAGATTAAAGGTAGTGTTGGCAATACAGCTCAGCCTGCAGGTCGGGCTAAAAAGGAGTTACCTTCTGGCATGCCACTTTTTAGCCAACCCAACCTGCCATAGTGGGTTAGCAGGTTAATGGAATTTTTTTTATATTTTAGTTACTTAATATTTTTTCAACTTAAACTTGAAATGTTTTTTATTTGTTTTTAATACATAAAATGAAATATCTTTTTTACAAATTTAATTTATAAAAATACACCACAACTTGAATATAAAACATCTAATTCAAATTTCAAACAATTTAAACACATAATGAACTTCTTGAGATTGAATTCAATTATTACAATTCAAATTAAATATAAACCACAAATTAAATAATCAACAATTATCAAATATTAATTAGGTTTACATTATGATCAAAAGTTGTCAACATATTTTTTTTACTAATCAATTTTAAAGTTTATAATTTTTTTTTAAGAAAAAAGGGCTACCAGCTACAGGTGCAAATTAAAAAGACATTGCTTCCACACAGTCCCAAAAACTTCCAACTCATCTCACCTCGTTTTGGCATGTTGATAGGTTGAACCGCATGTCCAACCCATATTACCAGCTCTCGTTAAAAGCAACCCATGTTACTAACTCTTAAAAGGCAGTTAAATTTATGGTAGAATTTTGGTTTATAAACAAATTGTTGGATTTTATCGGACATAGAAACTCATATTAAGGGCTTGTTTGGAATCAATTTTTAGAATAATTTTTACAGATTCTAAGTTAAAACCTAGGTTTTAAAGAACAGATTTTCGAGAATATCTTTTATGGATTTCAAGACAAAATCTAGGTTTTAAAAAGTTATTTATATTTGGAAAGTTAGCAGCTTTTACGGATTCCGAGATAACAAATAGGTAGGAAAGATGAAAGAGAAAGAAAGAAAAAGTGAGAGAGACAAAAGAGAAAGAAGGAAAAAGTAGGAAAGATGAAAAAAAGAAGGAAAAAGTATGAAAGAAGAAAGAGAAAGAATGAAAAAAAGTAGGAAATAGCAAAAGAGAAAAAAGAAAAAATTAGGAAAGAACAAAAGAGAAAGAAGAAAAAAGTATGAAAGAGAAAAGAGAAAGAAAGAGAAAAGTAGGAAAGAGGAAAATTAATAAAAAGTAGGAAAAAGAAAAAGTAGATTTCAAACTGAGGTTTTATATCTAAAATAGCTTTTTAGACAAATTTTTGTATTTGAACAAAACTTAAATTTTTTGCCACAACCTAGGTTTTTGATCAAACCTAGGTTCTAGAAATGAAATCCAAACACGTCCTAACAGTGCTCGAGACTCAGGTGAGTCTTTACAAAATAAGAATATCTATAATTCTTAGCACAATAATTTCCTTTTGCATTCGCAACTGAAAAAGAAAGTGCAGCTTCTCCCACCTCGTCTTAGAAACATCTATGCAACAAGAATTTACAGAGGCGACCTTGATTTCACTTTTTTTTAAAAAAAATAGATATTTCAATAGAAAAGAATCAAGTATAAACTAATCTAGCTGCAAGTTTCAGCTGAATTCTGAACTGATCATTTAAGTTGCTTTCTACAATGGTAAACTGACAATGTTCGACAAGCAATAAATATACACCAAAACACCATCTCTTCAGCATTTGCTAGAATTCTATAAATGTGTACAAAACATTAGCAAAACCTATAGATAAAGGTGGATCCTGCATCAAATCAGAAGAAAGACCCTCAATATATGTACAGTATGAACAATATCAGCAAATGATAGATATCTATCTGGCTGTCAGTCCTTAGCATTGGTCCTTTGCTCCTCTCTAATTCAGTCCTATCAAGCTCGCATCAGCTCTACAGATTGCCTCTGCAATATCAAATCTACCCAAATCAAGCGACACGTGTGATCGTATCAAATGCATAGTTTTGGACAAGATTATAGACCCTCAACCCTGATGACCAACTTGAATGGAAAAGGCACTGAGAAGTACATTTACTTTATCTAAGCTCAAGAAAAATATCTCATTCTACATCCT